>QLTV01000613.1:583612-618781 GCA_003457575.1 Thermophis baileyi | reverse complement strand
TCACCTGCCCAATCAGAGTCCAGATCCATCTGAATCTGAGCGACTTTATCCGCCAAATACTGTACAAAGTCCTCAGCTCTCCCCTGCAAAGGTTCCTCCTTTCCGTCAATGGTAAGGAGGGGACGAGGTACCTTGAACAGGGCGGCTGGGCGAGAGTCAGCAGATGCAATAAGAGCGGAAAAATGCAAGGGTTTTGCCGCCCGTATCGCCACTGAATAAGTCCTAATAAAGGCTCTTAGAAGTGTTCAGTCAGATTCGGATTTACTGGATCTCCAGTGTCGCTCTAGATGTCTCTTGTGGCGTTTCATCTCCTGGAGCTCTTCGGTAAACCAGGGAGCTCTCCGGGATCCACTGCCACATAGAGGTCGCAAAGGTGCAATCTGATCTAGAGCCCCAGACGCCGCCTTGTTCCAGGCGGCTACTAGAGCCTCGGATGGATTGTGGACAAGGGATTCAGGTAATTCCCCAAGCTCCTTCTGGAACCCTTCCGGGTCCATTAGGCATCTGGGGCGGAACCACCTAATCGGTTCCACCTCCCTGCGATGTGGGAGTGGTGCAATAAAGTCTAACTTCAGAAGGAAATGATCTAATGATCAATTATAGTGTTTTGCTATTGAAATAAACCATAAAATCCATCCAAGTTTGATAAAATTGTGCTTTCTAACTCTGATGTCTTATTAATTTAACTTTGTAATTTTTCTAATGCAACCATTGAAGAGTCCTTATAAATCCACAACTCAGTTGTTATGTTATCTTGAGTTTTCCACTGTTGCACAATTAATATTTTGACAGCTAAGATTAATAAATATATAACAAGTTATTTTTCAGCTTTTGGTTTGGTCTGTAAATAAATGCAGTAAGCCTAGCTCAGGGGAGTATTCAATTCTTTGATTAGTGATGGCACTTATCTTCCCCAAAATATTATGCTAGAAGAGTGTAACTTTATCCATAAGCACCATAAATAAAAAAAAATCCTTCTGGTCAATCTCGCTAACATTTGAAAGAATAATTCACACACACACACACACACACACACACACACACACACACACACCCCACACGAATGAAGTGTATACGTGTACCAGGATAATATTGCAATATCCAATCTGGGTCGGTCATCGGGACCAGAAGTTTTGTCTTCCGAGTTTTTGGACTCATGTTGGAGCCTATTCTCAGGGAACTTCTCTCTAGCGCTAGAGAGAAATTCTCTGAAGATGGGCTCCAGCACGAGTCCGAAAGCTTGGAAGACAAAACCGCTGATTCCGGTTTCCAGGATCCAATCTGGGATTCCGGTGATTCCCAGATTGGATCCTGCCACACACATACTGTACCAGCCTAACAGGAATCAAATACCAAAAGATGTATAAACTTCTATTGCACTTCTTGCCCTGAAACTGAAGTAAATCTGCCCAGATTCCATAACTTCTGCCAATTGGTCTTCTTTATGGAATTACCAAGATCAGTTTCCTTTAAACCAGGGGTATCAAACTCAAGGCCCGCGGGCCAGATTCGGCCCGTGGGATGCTTAGATCTGGCACGCGGCCTCCCCAAGCTCTGTTTTCGCTGGCAGAGGGCGGCTGAAAACGGAGCCTTGATGAGTGACGTCAAGCTGGTCATGCCCCCTCTGCCCCCCACCCACCCACCCTCCCGAGGTCAAACACTTCCCTGATGCGGCCTTCAATGAAATCAAGTTTGACACCCCTGCTTTAAACCATAGGGTGGATCCCCTATTTCTGATTGTAGTAATATCTTAAATATTTTGGAAATTGTTCTTTTTGGTTGTACTAAATAATGAAGTATTAAATTCTTGAAATTGATATATGGCCTGGCTGAATCTCTAATATTTCTATTGCTCAAAAGAGATTTAATTTGACAGCAGAAGATCCATGGTAACTTCTCACTTATGAATTGCTCATTCTGATCTTTATTAAAAGATTTCCTATTATTATAAAAATTGTTTAGTTTAAAGATTATATTATCTTCTTAAATATAAAAAAAAACCTGTGCAGATTTTTTAAAAATCTATTTCAGATGAATTACCAGAAACGTCCTATGCAAAATGTCATATCAAACATAATGTTGTTAATCACTGAGTGATTAGATAACTATGAAGGAAATAAGACTACTTTAAAGTAATCAATTCAATCAAACAACTATAGTCTACTATGAAAAAGTAGGTTTGAATGTCAATTATTTTGCTGGATCAAGAACTATGCATCCAACTGGATACAGATTTCCTCCTGAACTATAATGTTCGTATCAGGGACGGGGACGGGGGGAAGCATCACATGCAATTCTTATTTGTTTGAAGTATAAATGATGGGTTAAGTCAAGCTTTTGCAAAATGGGCCAAAGTACAAATATGGTATATAAAGGACAACCCAAGAGAATAGGTCCACACCTTTAAATACTTGGGAGTGTTTTTTCATCCCAAAGGAACCTGGAGGATTCGTCATTATGTCTCCCAGTTGACATGAAGATCTGCAACAGCCCTCAAGCGACTTGTTTTTAATGAAAGGACGTGAATTGGCAGCCTTGACATTTTCTATGCTAAAAACTTTGCCAAGCATTATATGGAGCCCAGGTAGATCTCTATGCAGGAACAAACTCTCTAGAGGTGATTTCTGAAGTCTACATTTGCTGCACCCAGAGGTACTATTTAAAGCAAATGACCGAATGAATAAATGAATGCATGCATGAATGAAGGAATCTCTTCTCAGATTAGAGACAAGGATGAGTAAAATTGAAATTAGAACATGGAAACTGATGTTAAACTATTGGTTAAAGGTCCATATGAATCTTGAGGAACAATCGTGACAAACATACATTTCTGAAAAATTAAATGATATTGTGTTCTAGACAGAAGTAGCTTGGCCCATGGAAGCAGAACCTGGGTCATAAAGGATTTTGGAGAAATGGCTAACTATCTCCCCATTCTTATATTACCCAATAAAAGATGACTAGGTATAGTCGCACACCCTTTTGGCACGAGAGCCAAAAAAGCTTCGCCATCACTGCTATAGCACCTTGCAATTGCAGTTGCACAGTGTTTGCATATATGCGCTATGAAGTCTAGGTGTGGGGAAGGGGGTCAGGCAGACACATACTATGGAGTACAAATCCCCGAGTATGTGTAGAGGGATCTTCAGGAGAAAACACAGCAAAACCAACTTGCTGGAGTGACTTGCAACCTTCCCTATCAGCTTCCTCATTGACCTTGCTTGTGGGAAGCCAGCAGGGAAGGTTGCAAGTGGTGATCATGTGACCATGGCTAGCTGCAACCAATGAAAGTGTGACCCAATTGCCAAGCCTTCGGATTGCAAGCACAGGACCACAGGGGTGCTGCGACGGCCAGAACTTCAAAGACCAGTTATAAGTATCACCCTTTCAGCACTATCAGAACTTTCAATGGACACTGAATGAGTGGTCATTAACTAAGGATTACCTCTAGTACTTATTCTTCATGCCATTTATCAGAAATTTGAAAACGCTCAATGAATATGAAAAAGTTTGAGGAAACATTGAAATAAATATTAGTTTATTTAGCCAATGGATAGTGAAAGACGAATCAATGTTGAAAAAGCACAGCTTATCTAAAATCATTCTACCAAGTAAGATGTGATATTATATAACATTTTTAATTTTTTTTAAATATATTTTATTTTGAGATTTATAAGGCCATTCAACTCAAACCAGTGCGACTCTGGGATGCGTACAGCATTAAAATACAATAAATGACAATGAAGAAAAAACAAAGAAAACCATAGACATAATAAATAGACGATATATAAGCATAAAATGTAAAATGGCGACCAAGCACACAACAAAACAACCACAGGTGCATTTGTACATTAATCAGGTGTTCTCCCGAGGGCTGTGGACTTAGGGTAACATTCGATCTTTAAGTGACCTTGTACTCCAAGAAAGGGAAAAAACAGATCAATGTGAATAATTTTCCCCTTTGTTTATTTGTAAAATTTGTTGGCCACCCACCTTACCAGGGGGTAACTCTGGTTTATCACATTAAACATGATAATTTGGTAACTTTTAGAAGTATTTGGCATCCTAAATACTACAGGCTGCAGTTATGTATCCCAATTTTCATCCCTGATGTCACAAAGTAGGCAGAATAGCAATAGCAATAGCAATAGCACTTCGACTTATATACCGCTTTACAGTGCTTTACAGCCCTCTCTAAGCAGTTTACACAGTCAGCATATTGCCCCCAACAATCTGGGTCCTCATTTTACCCACCTCGGAAGGATGGAAGGCTGAGTCAACCTTGAGCCTGGTGAGATTCAAACTGCCAAATTGCAGGCAGCCGGCAGTCAGCAGAAGTAGCCTGCAGTATTGCATTCTAACCACTGCGCCACCGCGGCGCAGTATTGCAATATTTGTGAAACATTGTGCAGAGGCTGGGAGAGCAATAGAATATTAATCATATACAATCAAAAGTCAGGCCCATTGGTTGCTAATCTCAAAAACAGGAAGCACGTCCCGCTGACAAGAAACCTGGGGAAAAACTATTCAAACCATTCCAAGATTTCCACCTCAATAAGCTCACCAATAAATGAAGATTGACAACTCCTAATGCAGTTTCCAAGATTCCGATTTTATCCTTAATACTGGGCTTATTAAGGACATCTAACGAAAATCTGTCATTCTTTTCCATGATGTTGTGTAGTAATGTGGGGCTTAACAAGATCCTATTAAAAAAACTGATTTCACTGATTTTACAAACTTTATAAATCTTCAATTTAAAAGAATAATTTTTGAACCCCTAAAACAAAAACAAAGCCCTGTATTTATAACATACCTAAAAGGGCTTCATTACCTGCAATTTTAGATTCATAGATTCATGGGTGATAAACATAGAATTGAATTTGTTAGCCACAGTAGTCCATTTTCCAGATACTTGGTTTCGGAAATGCTGTTCTAAAGCAGTCTGCCATTTCACTCCTGCACTAAGTAATACAATGACCACCAGCCACCAAATTTCCCTGCAATCTCAATTCTCTGCTATATTTCCATATATCTCTCATGCATTTTTTATCATTTTTACTCATTTTCCAGGACTCTGAAACCTAGAAACCTAACCCCATTTCCACAGAATATATTCCAATATATTCACAAATCAATATACACATCTCCAGCATACTGAGTCTTGATAATCTTTTACATCATCTCCTTCTATGGCTCTCATTTGACCTATGCCTTTCAGGCATATGGAGTTATTACAGATTCCTTTTTTTCACATTATGTGCCACATCAATTAACCTTTGACATTTTTTTTACTAATTTTAAATCTATTGAACCTAAAGGTTTTCTTCCAACTGCTAATCTGTAAATTTTTCTGTTGAAGGAACATTGGTTTACCTGAACGTTCTTTCTCTGTGCGCTGTGGGAGACTCCAAGCATGGGTTAACTTCTGTCTGATTGCCCAGGGACTGAGTTGAGAAAGTTCCGGCCACGTCTCCTCTGCTCCACTGAGTCCAGTTTTTCTACGAAGGCGTAGACCTTCAGTAAATCCATAACGCAGGTAAGTCCAGTAATCCGTAAACCCTGGACCAAGACGGTCACTAGGGCGGGTTTGGATTCTCCCGCAGCGCACAGAGAAAGAACGTTCAGGTAAGCCAACGTTCCTTCTCCAGTGAGCTGATAGGAGAATCCAAGCATGGGATATACCCAGCGGTGGGTTGCTCCCGGTTCGGACCGGTTCTTAGAACCGGTAGTGGCGGCGGCAGGAGGCTCCACCCACCCACCCGGGACGCTCCGTGTGAGCGAGCACGCGAACAGGTAGTAAAGGGTTTTAGAACCCACTACTGGATATACCCAAGCTTAATGTCTCAGGGGCGGGAAACAGGCTGGTCCAGGGTCCCCGAGGTGGAATGAACTCTTTGCAGCACTCTCCGCCCGAATGATGCCTCTGCTGAAGCAAAGACATCCAGTCTATAGTGCTTAATAAAGGGTGATGGGGATGACCACGTTGCCACCCTGCAAATATCCTCGATCGAGGCCTGCGTGGCCCATGCTGCCGTTGTAGCCACGCTCCTGGTCGAGTGTGCCGTTATACGTCCAGGTAACGGCCTAGCCTGAATCTCATAGGCCTTGGCGATGCACGCCTTCAGCCAACGGCCAATAGTTGATGGAGTGACTTTCTTACCCATGGATGCCGGTTGAAAGGAGACGAATAAAGATTCAGTCTTCCTAAATGAAGCAGTCCTTTTAATATATCTTTGGAGAGCCCTCCTGACATCTAAAGTATGCCATTTTTTCTCCAGGGGATGATTAGGTTTCGGGCAGAAATCCGGCAAAATAGCCTCCTGGGCCCTGTGGAACCAGGAGTTAACTTTAGGGAGAAAGGAGGGATCCAGTCTTAGAACCACCCTGTCAGGGTGGAAAATACACAAGTTATTGCGAACTGAGAGAGCTGCCAACTCTGATACTCTCCTGGCTGAGGTTATTGCCACCAGGAAGGTGACCTTAAGCATCAAAAACCGGAGACTAGTCATCCTCAACGGCTCAAATGGCCGAATTTCTGGGACAGGGCCTCGAACAGATCCGGGTGCAGGCGCCACTCGGAATGGTCTATGGTGGTCCTGCTCAACCAGTCTGCCTGCACATTCGAGGTCCCTGATATATGTTCCACCCAGATGGAATGGACATGCAGCTCCGCCCAGAGTCCCAGCTTCTCCACCTTGCACATGAGATGCCTGGACCGGGTACCCCCCTGACAGTTGATGTATGACCTGGTGGCCACATTGTCCGTCAGGATCAAGACATGGCGGTCAGTCACCAAGTTCTTGAAATGACGAAGGGCCAGGTGGACAGCTCGAAACTCCAACCAGTTTATGTTGTTTGTCAAGTCCGATGGGCTCCAGCGGTCCTGGGTCACTTGGGACTGGACATGGGCTCCTTACCCGAACAGACTGGCATCCGTAGTTATTGTGATGCAGGTGGGTTCTTTGAATAAACAGCCTTTCTGCATGGCACTGGTTGTCTACCAATGAAGTGATCGAAGAACTGTCGATGGGACCCGCACTTTGGTCCTGGAGTGGCTGCTTGTGCTCTCTCTGATGTGGCAACAGGAACCATTGGAGAGTTCGAACATGTAGCCTCGCCCACGGCACAATGTCGATGCAAGATATCATCTTTCCCAGTAACTGAGAAAGGACGGCCAATGGAACTGACCTTTACGTCCGAATTTGACTCACTAAAGATATAATGCTGGACTGACTATCCTGCAATAAATAACCTCGCAGGTCCCGGTGTTTATTACCGCGCCCAGGTGAAGAAGATTGGTGGTCGGAAGCAGATGGCTTTTCTTGAGGTTTACGGAGAAACCATGTCCCTGTAGAGTCCGGATCGTGATGAGAAGGTCCTCGTTCGCTCGAAGAGGCGATGACGACTGGATAAGGATGTCGTCCAAATAGCATTGTAGTCTTATTGGACGTGCCCTGAGGTGCGCCACCACCGCTGCCAACAGCTTGGTGAAGGTTCTGGGGGCCGATGACAGGCCGAATGGCAGGGCTCTGTACTGGTAATGAGTCCCTGTAAAGCAGAACCTCAGGAACCTTCTGTGTGACGGTCGTATGGGTACATGGAGGTAGGCCTCCTTGAGATCTATGGACGTCAATAGGTCGTCCTGCCTGATGCATCCCAGGATGGATTTTAGGGATTGCATTTTGAAGCACTTAATGTTAAATGGATGTTGAGCTTTTTTAAATCTAGAATAGCTCTCCACACACACCCCTGAACGTTTCGGAACTAGGAATAGGATGGAGTAAAAACCTAGTCCCTCCTGTCCCGAGGGAACCGCCTCTATGGCGGATATATCCAACAAGCGTTGGATCTTGGCTTCCATGAGGCCTCGCTTGCTGGAATTGCTGGGAACAGGGCATCGAATGAAATGTCTCGGGGGGGGGGGTGGATAGAAATTCTAGCGTGAGGCCTAGCAGAACCCAGACATCTGAGGTCGTTACCTCCCATTGTTGGATGAACTGCTGTAACCGACCTCCAATGGGGGCGTTGGTCCAGGAGTCACTTAGACTTGCGAAAGGGCCGGGTGCCGGACCCTCGAAATGGCCGCCTGGACTGGTTAAACTGCCTACCTCTGTCTTGAAACCCAGACCTGTCCTGTGGGCGGTCTGCCCCCTGATATTGGGGTGTGCTAAAGCCAGAGTCTGGCCGAAATGGCTGCCGGCAAAAGTAAGGTGTCATACAGCAATCCGCTTGCCTGTGCATGTAAGGCAGCACCTTTCTTTTATCCCTATTCTCCACAAGAATTGAATTTAGAGATTCTCCAAAGAGATTGCCTCACTTAAAGGGAGCAGTTGCCAGGCGCCACTTAGATCGCATGTCTGCTTGCCAATGGCGTAGCCACAAGAGATGACGAGATGTTACATTAGCCACCAAGTTGGACACGAACTTGGCCGCATTAAGGGTCGCGTCGGCGGAGAATTCTGCTGCTGCCGCTAACTTGTTTAGATCTTGGCGCATGCGTGTGTCCTCGGGAGACACTCGAGACTGCATTTGTCTAAGCCATAGGATGGAGGCCGTTGAAAAAAGATGCAGCAGTGGCTGCCCTGATCGACCAAGCGGCTGCCTGGTGAGTTTTGCGGAGAGTCATCTCCATTTTATGGTCCTCTGACTTTAATCCCTCTGAAAATTCAGTGGGAAGGACTGTGGAAGAGACCAAATTGGCTACAGGGGCATCTACTGTAGGAAGCTGCAGTATCTCCTCGAGCTCGGACCCCAAACTATAGAGCCTCCTATCGGTATTGCTGGGTGCTATGAAGGCACCAGGCTGACTCCATTGCCGTTGAATAATATCTACGAACATTTGGGGAGAAGGAATAGTCTCTCTCTCAAGGACCGGCTCAGAAAATAGCCCTTTGGTCAGATCCAGTCCCAAAAGTGGTTCCGCTGGGGCGTCAGTCAATCCCATGTTAGCCATTGTTTTGGCCTTGCAGAAAAGGGATTTGAACAGAACTGGCCAAAAAAGGCCCATGAAGGCAGGGTGATCATGGGCAAGACCTTCATCATCAGATAGTTCCTGGTCTGCAATGCTTTCATCCCCCATAAGCGACTCCTCGCTTTGGAGGGAAGCACGTGGAGAAATTGGGGCCTGCAAGGAAGGCCAGGAATCCTGAGCCTGTGCTTGTATGTCAGAGGGATGGCACCTCTGTTGTAGTCCTGCCGCTATCCCTTGGGAAATGGCATTGGAGATAATGTCACAAATTTCCTGGGGTAGACCCATCTCCTGGAAATCCCAAGAGCGGAGCCCCGCTGCTGTGGGGGTGAACGTGGCTGCCGGTGCCACCCTTCTGGCCGAACAGGAGGCCTGCAAGTCTGCCGAACTTGTACCCATAAAGGGATTAGTTTGCGGCCTATAATCTGCTGCTTCAAGCTCTGGAAGCTCGTTGGCATTATCAGGTGACCAATCCTGAGTGGCCTCAATGACCAAAGGGGGATGATCAGGTTGAGTGGCAAGCTCCTCCTCCAGAGGGGAGAGTGGAGGATTATTGGCCTCCGCCTGTTTCCTTGCTTTGGAAAATTGCTTTTCTAGTGCCTTTAAGCGTCTTTCAGCGTCTCTATCCTCTGCTGAGGATGTCTTTCTAGGGGGGTCCTTCTGGGCCCTGCTCTGCCTAGGGGCCCCTTTAATTGTTGCCTGCCTCTTAGAGCCAGCAGATTTTGCTGTGCTTTGGTGCGAGGTAGAAGCCTCTCCTCCCTCAGATCTGCCCGATCTGGATCTGTCAGCCATTTTAGTCTGGCTTCCAATTATGGCTCCCCAAGGCCTCTGATGGTAGTATCTTAATGTGGTCCATTAACCGAATCGGTTATTAGCGGAGAAGGGCCAATTGTGGAGGACAAAGGGTGTCTATGTGGGACCAAGTGGCCCTTTCACTCACCCCTGTGGCGCGCAGCCGGGCAGTCAGGCGTGAAACTCCGAGCCGTTAAGGCACTCAGGAGGTGTCCTCAGATCACGGAGTATAGCCTGGAAGGTTAGGCAGTGACTCCGGAGCCGCCTCAATGTTCTTAGGTCCAGGGTGGCGATTGTGCCGGCAAGCAGGGGGTACCAGCACACTCACCGGTGGCAAGATCAGAGCTGGCGGCACACGCGGCTTTTAAATAGGCTCCAAAATGGCACCCGAATGGGGAGCGAACTCTCCCGGCGCTGATAACACAAGCCGCAGTCTTCTGAGTGTGACCCGAAGATCAGGCAGTGACTCCAGGCTGCCTTTTTTATTGTTTGGGTCAGGTGGTGGCGGTTCTTGCCGGCAGACCAGGGAAACCAGCACACACACCGGCAGCAGCAAGCAATTAAACTGCTGGGTGGCGGGGAAGCCTCTCCACTGTCGCCCGCTCCAGTTGCTATAGAAATCTAACTTTTGCCGAAAAAGGCAAAGATAGGAGAATCCAAGCTTGAAACTCTGTCTTTTTCCTTCAGATTGAATAGAGAAAGATTTTTTACGTCCCTCTAGGCTCGACTGAGTAGAAAAACTGGACTCAGTGGAGCAGAGGAGGCGTGGCTGGAACTTTCTCAACTCAGTCCCTGGGCAATCAGACAGAAGTTAACCCATGCTTGGATTCTCTTAGTAGCGCACTGGAGAAATACCGGTACTCTCCCCCCCCCCCTTGATCTATCTAGTTTCCAGATTCAATTACTTTCTTCTATCTTATGTATTTAACGTTATACTAAACATTAAAAATCAATAAATATTCCACAGCAAGGAACCTGTACTGAGAGGACCTATTTTCTGATTCTTTCCCCCTTGGTTTCTCCTTTCTTGGTAGGTGCAAGTTCAACAGACAGATTCAGATTCAGTCAGAGAGTCCTGAAGGTAATGAATCTGTAAAGGGCTACATAACTAATAACCAGAATCTTGAATTAGCCTCAAAAACATAAAGACATTACCTTACTTACAAACAGATTATGTTCCAAGAGGCTATTTGTAAGTCTGTTTTATTTGCAAGTCAAAAAAAATATATGCAGTACAGATTTTGCCCTGCATGGGCACTGGTCCACTGGGGTTGGGAGGTTGCGGGGGGAAGTTGGGAGAAGTCTGGAGGGAGTTGATTTCCGGCATGTCACATAAATATGCAGTGCACTGAAAGTTGTCCCTTTTCCTCCTTCTTGCAATTTCCTTTTTCACCTTCTCCTGCTGCCGCCTAGGATTCACTAGACCCTCAGTTTTTGCTAAGATGCTGCGGTTTGTGTGGGGTGAGAACTAGCAACTCCAGTCTAGAGGGTCCCGGGGGTTGGGTGAGGGTGGGAGGGGGTTGGTTTCCGGAACACTAGATACATATTTTGCCAATACAAACAAAACTGTCTGTCTTCTTCCAACTTCCTAGTGTGGACAGGTTTGTTCATATTGGCAAAAGTCCCCAACTCAAAAGTTCACTGATAGCGTAATATCTGTGTTGTTACCACTATAGCTTCTGCAACATTTATATTATCCTTTTCTACAGTGTTGACTAGACAGTAGAAAATAGTTATATCAAACCTTTGTAGTTTCTGAATAGTTTTCAAGAGAAAAGTGCAAGGTAACACGATCATGAATCACAGTACAAGTAGTCCACAGTTTATGATGATTTGTTCAGTGATGGTTCGAAGTTGTAGTGGTGCTGAACAAAGGGTTAACACAAGATCCATGCCCAAAGTTGCAGTTGTTGCAGTGCCCCCATGATCAAAATCTGGCCACTTGGCAGTCCTCCCACATTTAAGACTCCCCCACACGTCTCTCCATTTATAGGCCACCGATGCTCTGCATTCCACTACCCCACCTGACTTTTGCCATCTTCTTGCACCTAATGAGAGATGCCTGGCCTGGCCCTTCATGTTAAAAAGCCCCCTCGAACCACACTACAGGACTGGGCTTGGGTTGAGCTTCTTGCTGTGCCACAGATCTGGGGTTGCTACTTACTTCTTATGGCAACCCTGGCTAGAAACCAGGAGACTGTGAGTTCTACTCTCCCCTTAGGCATGAAGGCTGGCTAGGTGATTTTGGGCCAGTCAATCTCTCTCAGCCCAACTCACCCAGGGGTGGGTTCCAACTTACCTCGCTGCCGGTTCGCTCCCTCCCGCGCCGCGTGGGCGCGCCTTGTGGGGGCACGCTTCAAGGTTGACTCAGCCTTCCATCCTTCCGAGGTGGGTAAAATGAGGACCCAGATTGTTGGGGGCAATATGCTGACTCTGTGAACCGCTTAGAGAGTGCTGTAAAGCACTGTAAAGCGGTATATAAGTCTAAGTGCTATTGCTATTGCTATTGCTTCGCACGCGCATGTGCAGTAACAAAAAATCCAGGGGGGAAAAAAACAAAGCTGATTTTTTTTAAAAAAAGCCAAAAACAAGATGCCGATGCATGCGCAGTGCCGGAAACTCGGCTGCATGCTCAGAAGGAAATAAAAAATAAATAAAAAAATTCAAAAAACAAATTCAAAAAAAATTCAAAAAAAAAGATGGCGGCCCCCACGGACCGGCACCGACCGATCCGGTTCGGTGACATCATCGTGACGTCACCAGCGGGCTGCTACTGGTTTGGGAGAACCGGTCCAAACCAGGAGGAACCCACCCCTGAATTCACCTCACCGGGTTCTTGTTGTGGGGAAAATAGGAGGAGGGAGGAGTACTAGGTATGTTCATTGTCTTGAGTTATTTATAAAAATAATAAGTGTGGGATAAAACAAACAAAAATGCGGAGGCTAGAAAATGTGACTGATGATCAAGTCAAGTCTGTACCTGGTCACATTATTAAGATAAAGGAAGTTCTCTAGATCAGCAAATTGTGTCTTCCTAGATATGGAGTTAGTGCTGAGGCTCTTCCAAAAATTGCTGAGAGAAACAGTCAAAACTATTTTATCTTTTTTAAGCTGTGTAGATCCTTTGCCGTTTCTGTCATCTATAGAACTCAAACATTTGATCTATTTAAGAAACATTTTAAAATAAATCTTCCTTTCCCCATCTAACACATTTACCAGGCTAGCCTCTTCTCCATTTTCTTCTTTTTTCTTCTCTTGTTTTCTTTCCAGTTAGCTAAACATAATAATACCTCTAGATTGTGAATTATTTTGATAATAAATTATTCCCATCACTGAGTTGCAGTGCTACTCGAAAACTCCTGATAATTTACTTATGATCATAAAAGCCAGCAGGATGATTTCAAGTTTGGAATCTGGCAACCCAATTAAGCTATTTAAACTTATTAGCAACCAATAATGATATGCCAACATGCTATACTTTGCAAATTCCATTTTAACTAATAATTTCTGCCACAAAAATGTATAATTCATTATAAGTAAATGGTACATAAATTCTGTAAGCAATTATTCAATAGATCAAATTCATTCACATGAAAGTCCAATATTTTAAAAAAGCAGGTGTCCTACGTACATGCAAAAAGGCTCACCTCAAATAAGATGCAATAGTCAACTAGCATTTCATCATGCCATTGTTTATCATATTGCTTTTTTAAATTTCAGAGTAAAGAGTAATCCAAAGGGATCAGTTTAACAATGCAACCATATCCCTAAGGAAGAGCCATGAATATGTTAGCTATATATTCTGAACGGCTAGCAATTCAGTGCAATTTTTCATGTCCAAATATATGCTATATGATCGTTTCACCACATCTACTTTCAAATATCCTTATCTATTTTCAACTGACTTATTTTTCTGAGGTTCCCCCTGAGATGTGGATGGCCTTCACTATGCTGTTATTTAGAAAAGCTGTGAAAACCTGACTTTTCTCTGAGGTCTTCAGCAAGGGAGAGGGAAATCCTTCAGTTCATCATACCTGCCATCTTTATTTTTATGCTTTATTGATTTTATGGTGATTTCTGTAATTGTTGTAAGCTGTCCAAGACATTGAGTCAGGCAGCATACAAGTTTAATATGTTATTATTATTGATCACAGTCAGCCAGATATTTAAATTGGTTTTGTCATTCTTATCCACTTATCATGTCCTTCCCAAGGACCTAGGATTGACAATGTTGTTTGATAATTAACATTAAAGGGGTGTTGGTCTTACCTGACATGCCCTTTCTCATGGTCATCGACGGGAGAGTCCAGGATGGGTTACTCTAGTCATGTAGCTCTATGGACTGAGTTGAATTTCTGAGGACGTGCCTCCCTGGTGACGTCTCCCCAGTTAGAAACGAAGTCGAAGCAAATCTTCCAAGTGACTCCAATCTCAAATGAGTCTAATCAGAAATTATCAGTCCCAAACTAGGACCAGACAGCTCAACGGGTGGGACTGGACTCTCCCGTCGATGACCATGAGAAAGGGCGTGTAAGGTAAGACCAACGCCCCTTCTCCACAGTATTGACGGGAGAGTCTAGGATGGGACATACCAAAGCTTGGCAGTCCTATGGGCGGGAGGTGCTCTGGTCCACAACATCCTCTTCCTCATGCACCCGTTGTAGGACACGGCACCCGAAAGCAGCCTTAGCAGAGGCAAATGTGTCGTGTCTGTAATGGCACACAAATGGTGATGGGGACGTCCAGGTAGCCGCCCAGCAAATCTCTTCTACAGAAGCCTGCGTAGCCCAGGCCACCATTGTGGGCGCACTCCTAGTAGAATGTGCTGTAATCCCCTGAGGCGCCGGTAGAGCCTGAAGCTCATAAGCTTGAGCAATACACGCCCAAAGCCAATGGCCCACCGTGGAAGGTGTCACCTTGTGGCCCAGAGTTCATGGCTGAAAGGAGACGAACAGGGACTTGGACCTCCGGAATGAAGCGGTCCTAGAGATGTAAATGTGGAGGGCCCGCCGAACATCCAGGGTATACCAGGTCTGCTCCAAGGGGTGCTGAGGCCTTGGACAGAAATCTGGCAAGATCAACTCCTGTGCTCGGTGAAACAAGGAGTTAACCTTTGGAAGAAAGGCAGGATCCAACTGTAAAACTACCCTGTTCGCATGAAACACACAAAGATCCTTTCTCACCGATAATGCCGCTAACTCTGATATCTGCCTGGCCGACATGATGGCCACAAGGAAGGCCACCTTACACGAGAGGAGACGGAGGCTTGCCAATCTTAAGGGTTCAAATGGTGCCTTGATAAGGGCGTTCAACACCTTGGTCAAATCCCAGGTGGAGTAGCGGTGTACAGTAGGGGGCTTTAAATTGGAGGCCCCTCTGGGGAAAGCTCACACCCTGGGGTGGTGAGCCAGGGAGGACAATTCCCCAAACTTTAAAACTGAAGCCAGGGCAGCGACCTGACGTCTCAAGGTATTCGGGGAAAGCCCCTTGTCCAGTCCTTCTTGTAAAAACTCAAGCACATCCGCCACCGAGGCCAAGGTAGGGTCCACCCGGTGCCTGCCACACCAGTCACTGAAAATCCTCCAAGTGGCATTATAAATGCACGTGATAGAAGGCTGCCTGGATCGTCCGAATGACCCTATTGGAGAACTTCTCCCGTATCAGAAGTCCCCGCTCAACTGCCAAATGGTCAACTGGAGCCACTGAGGCTCCGGATGGATGAGGGAGACTCTCTCCGGGGGAATCCTCCAGGGTCTGGCGATCGACAGGCCGACCAGGTCAGCGAACCATGGACGTCTGGGCCAGTGGGGAGCTACCAGCAGGACCTCCGCCTTCTCTGACAGCACCTTTTGGATTACAGCGGGAATCAGGGGAAGGCATACAGGAGTCCCCTGGGCCAAGGGCATCAAAGAGCATCTGTCCCCTCCGCCCCTGGTGCTGGGAACCGGGCAAAAAATCTGGGAAGGTGAGTGTTTGACGGAGAGGCGAAGAGGTCCAGGATCGGACGGGAGAACCGATCTGCCAGTTCTGTGAACAGATTCAAGCGCCACTCTGACTGGTAGACAGTGGCCCGGCTCAACCAGTCTGCCTGCACATTGGAAACTCCCGCAATGTGCTCTGCCCTCAGTGACAATAGATGAATATCTGCCCACCAGCACAATGTCTCTGCTTCCCTCATGAGGGACTTCGACCGAGTCCCCCCCCCGCCAGTTGACGTGGGCCTTTGTTGTGATATTGTCCATTAGGAGCAGGACATGATGTCCCTTCACCTCCTGCTGGAAAGCTCTGAGGGCCAAGCGGGCCGCCCTGAGCTTGAGCCAATTGATGTTGTGGCGGAGCACTAGCTGTGTCCACTGCCCCTGGGCGACCCGGGATCTGAAGTGGGCTCCCCAGCCTAAGAGGCTGGTGTCAGACATTATCGTCAGTCTGTCCGGTTCCTTGTAAAAACAGCCCCTTGGACTCCCACCAAAGTAACAAGCGAAGCACCTCCGGAGGAACCCGAACCCTTGACAGGGAAGTGCCACGACCCGCCCTTTGGTAGGGAAGCAGAAACCATTGAAGGGGCCTGCAATGAAATTGTGCCCAAGGAACTATGGCAAGGCAAGAAATCATCTTCCCCAGGAGCTGGGCCAGTAACGCCAACGGAACTGTTCTGTCCCTGCGAACCTGGCCTACCAAGGCCCTGATGCTGTCCTGACGCTCCTGGGAAAGAAAGACCTGTCCGGTTATGGTGTTTATGAGTGTCCTTAAGTGCACTAGTCTTGTGGTGGGAACCAAGTGACACTTGTCCAGGTTGACGGAAAATCCGTGATCCCGAAGGACCCGGATCGTCGTGTCCAGATCTCTCTCGGCCAAGGATCTGGAAGATGCCTGAATGAGCAGGTCATCCAAGTAACACTGAATCCTGATGGGGATCATCCTGAGGTAAGCTGCTAAGGCTGCCATGATCTTGGTGAAGGTCTGTGGGGCCGATGCCAGTCCGAATGGAAGGGCTGCATATTGGATATGGCGCCCGGCATAGCAGAACCTCAGGAATTGTCTGTGACTTGGACAAATAGGGACGTGGAAGTACGCCTCCGTGAGGTCCACAGAAGCCAAGAAGTCCCCCTCCCTGATTCCTTGCAGGATGGAATGGAGGGAGTGCATCTGGCATCTCCTGTAGACCAGATACCGGTTGAGTCCCTTGAGATTGAGAATTCCCTCCCCCCCAAGGCCTTTGGGACGAGAAACAGAATTGAATAAAAGCCCAACCCCCGCTGTTCCATCGGAACCGGCTGAATGGCTCGAATGTCCAGGAAATGCTGGATAGACGCTTCCATGAGTGCCCTTCTTAGAGGGTCTCTGGAAATTGGATAGCGGAGGAAAAACCTCGGGGGAGAGGAGAGGAACTCTAGGGAGAGGCCCGTTCTGATTGTCTCTCTGACCAAGGTATCTGATGTGGTGTCCTCCCACCGATCCGAGAACAGACCGAGATGGCCCCCTATGGGGGGATGAGGCTCGATGTCACTTGTGACGCTTGAAGCCTCTACCAATGTTGCCCCAGAAGGAGCGCTTGCCCTGTGGCTGATGTCTGCCCTGCCGCCAAAGGCTGGCCTATCGGCTTGAAATTCAGACCGGGATAGGAAGGGCCTCTGCTGTCGGGGAAAGCTTGCCCCAGCTCCCCCCTGCCTGGAGGAGGGCCGCCAAAAATACGGCGAGGAACAGAAATCCCTACGCCTGCCCTGGAAAGGAAAAACCCTCCGTTTGTCTCTGGTCTCTATTAATAATGGATCCAGAGATTTCCCAAAGAGACTATCCCCCTCAAAGGGGGCGTAGGCCAGCTTCCACTTGTTTCTGGCGTCCATGCGCCAAGTCACAACCACAACAAGTGGCGGGCCATTACAGAAGCCGCAATGGCCCGCGCTGAAAATCTTGTGGCGGACAGCGACGGGTCTGCAGTGTACTCGGCCGCTGCAATGATCTTGCTAAGATCCTGGTGAGCCCTGAGATCTTCTAGAGCAATTCTGTCTTGAAGCTGTCGAACCCAGCGTAACGAACCAGTATGCCCTGGTGAAGAAGAATGCCACCGTCGAGGCTCTGATAGCCCAGGAATCTGCCAGGTGTGCTCTGCGGAGAGCCATCTCCTCCTTCCTCTTGTCCGCCTTCAAGGCGTCCTCCGCGTCAGGCAGGAGGATGGAGGACGAGGTCAAAGCTGCTACCGGTGAATGCACCGTCGGTACCTGGACCAACTGGGGGAGATCTGAGTCCACACTGAAGAGTGTGTTCTCCGGGCCAGAGGGTTGGAATGTTATAGCAGGTGAGCTCCACTGCCTCCGTATCACATCCAGGAACATCCTGGGTATTGGTATGGTATATGGCTCAGAGGCCTGCTCAGTGAACAGAAAATCCTCCTGCTCACCTACCTCTGGGGGCGTCTCTGAAGCACTAGAGTCCTTCCCCAAACGGGCAGTGGTCTGCGCCTTGGCCAGCAAAGGTTTAAAAAGCGTGGGGTTAAACAGACCTCTAAATGCTGGTCTAGAGGGAGGGTCGTGCTCATAGCCTGACAGGTCCCCTTCTCCCTGAAGCTCATCTTCCGAAAGGGAAGAATGGCTGTGGCCAGAAGGTTCCGGAGAACCTGGGCCCTGGTAACTCACCTCCTCCCCTATAGGTCCCAAATGGTCCATATATGTGGCAGGGTTTGTTAATGGCGTCGGAAAAGGCTGCCGGTGCTGCAGTCCTTCTGCAATTCCCTCTCTGATAGCGAGAGAGTTCCAGTGCCTCAGAAAGGGTGGCATATCCTGCTCCTGCAACCCCCCCCGGTGGAGCCTCGCCAAAGTCGGGGTAAAAGGTTGCCTCCGGGGCCTGCTTGTGTCCCCCCAAGGGCAGTCCCCTCTCTAGGGCAGAACTAGGACCCTGGGACAATAATTGACTGGGATGATCAGCCCTAGGGGCAGAACTAGGAGAGCCCTGACCTGGCTCATCACTGAGGGCCTCCAGAGACCAAGCAGTAGTAGGTACCCCCATGAGCTCAGTCTGCTGTCCGATTTGCAAGGCCGACTCTGGGGAGTGGTGAGGCAAAGGTGGAGCCGTCTTTCTGTAGCCAGAATGGTGACGTCTGGAGGAACCTTCCTCTGCCCTTGCAAACTCTTTATCCATGGCTTTTTGTCTCTGTAGAGCCGCTCTCTCCTCTGCTCTGGAGGATGGCTTGTGCGGCTGGGCCTTGGCCTTAATCTTAGCAGCTGATGCCAAACCAGCAGATCTTGGTTTGGCTGGGGCCCTACCAGCCTTGTCTGAGGCCCGGGGAGACCAGTCATCCCCTTGCCTAAGGCCAGAGCCATATCTGCCTTCCTCCATGGCAGGCTTGGCAATTGGGCAGACGTGCTTAAAAGCTCTGCTGCTAGCTCAGCATCATGATTAGCTCCAATTAGGAGCCAAGGCCCACCGCAGCCGCGGAAAAATACTCAGGCCCCGATCCTAAATGTGTAATAAGCCGAAATAGGATCAATAATCAAGCTGGATAAATCCAGACCTGAGCACGTACGCTGGCCTTGCCGGTAAATGGGGCAGTCTTACGCGATTCACCGCTACCGTGGCGACTGGAGAGTAAACCAAGGTGTGATCGAAAGGAGACCAGTGACCTGCTCTCCAAATACAGCTCTGAGGTCCAAAGACCCAAACGCTGTGGGACTAATAACTTAGGGCCACTGAAATGATGGCAGGCTGATGCAGAAATGCAGCTGTCATGGCTGTAGTCCACAGAGTATGACCGCCTCCCCGGTCAGGGACTCCAGGCCTCTAAGCGCCCCAATGGAAAACCCAGGGTCCGCTTTAATACTGGCCTGACTCAAAATGATGTCCTGAGGTTTCAAAATAGCCGACCCCTCTAAGCTACGATCCGCCACGCAGAGAGCCAAGGGGATGCCAAACGCCGCTTCACGAGCCTGGTGGACGCTGGGCTCGACTTTCAATGCAGGTGGTGCAGGC
This sequence comes from Thermophis baileyi, assembly GCA_003457575.1. Classification (NCBI taxonomy): domain Eukaryota; kingdom Metazoa; phylum Chordata; class Lepidosauria; order Squamata; family Dipsadidae; genus Thermophis; species Thermophis baileyi. The sequence continues at coordinate 599,056 of QLTV01000613.1, read as the reverse complement.
GAGGCTTCCATCCGCCACCGCGGAAAGCCCACCTGCACAGCTGAGAGGCACTAGGTGCTGTTGTGGCCCGCCAGTGTCCGGTGCCGGTGCTCATGGATCCTGAGGACGATGAGGCGGTTGTGGCACGGTACCATCGGCCCGTGCACCTGGCGCCCGAATCAGAGAGCGAGGAGGACGATGAGGCGGTTGTGGCGTGGTCCCATCGGCCCGTGTACCTGGCACCCGAGTCAGAGAGCGAGGAGGCTGAGAGTCAAGCAGGGCCTTCTGTACCTCCTGAGGAGCCCATCAGGGCCGAAGAAGAAGAGGAGGAGCCTCTTCTTCTCAATGCTTGGGCACGCAGGACTGCTAGAAGACAAGAGTGGCTACTCAGGAGGAGGTCTCCTCGAGAGTAGAGCTGCAGGCTAAGTGGCCACACCCTGCAGCCATCAACATTTATTTTACTCTTGATCTTTGTGACTCCAGTCTGCTCAGTTCTTGTTCCAGTACGGGTCTTGTTTCCTGCATTCCAAGTTCTGGGAGTTTTGCCAGATACAGTAAAAGCTGCTCCTTTATCTCTTGGACTCCGGCCAGCTGTTAAGATTACATATTAACAAGCTGGAGTTTTGAAAAAAAAGACTATTCTGCCTTTATTTTGTTTTCCACGACTCCTAAGAAGTTATTAGGAGATCTTGTGGAGAACAGTGTTTGGCAGTTTGTGTGTGCGTATTATTGGTGGCTCGTGGCTGGGGCAGAACAGGTGCCTAAACACGCTGCAAATGACTCAGGACCAGCTACCTCAAAAATGGCCGACCCCTCGAGGCTGCAATCCGCCTGAAAGGAGAGCCAAGGGGCCGCCAAACGCCTTTCACGAGCCCCGGTCAGCATGCCGGGCTCGACTAACTTTCGGCAAGCAAGGCTCCCATCCGCTGCCATGGAGAGCCCCGCTATCCAACTGATCGGCGCTAAGCGCCTGAAACTGTTTCGGGCGGCTCCGGCTCCAATCCGCTGCTGCGGAGAGCCGCCGCTCGACCGTTGGAAGCGCAGCGCGCCAAAACCTCTATCTCTAGTTTGTGAGGCGACAAGAGCCGCCTTACCGAGCTCCCATCCGCAGCCGCGGAGAGCTCTCTTGAGCAATGGTTGGAACAGCCCAAGGTTTCCTAAGTTCTTAAAAATGGGGGGGGGGGGGAATCCAGGTATTCTCTATTCAAATATAACTCAGTCAGAAGCTCTGTGGAGCTAAATGAAAACCGTCCATAAGCTGAGACTGAGTTGACTAACTGGGGAGACGTCACCAGGGAGGCGTGTCCTCAGAAATTCAACTCAGTCCATAGAGCTACATGACTAGAGTAACCCATCCTGGACTCTCCCATCGGTACTATGGAGAAGATATTATTGCAGGATGTAAGCTGTTCCAAATAAAGCTGCCTTTTGCAATTGACAGATCGAAATTTTGTCAATGCCGATGGTGTTCATGTGGTACTCCAGATGTTTTGGAATTACACTCAAGACGCCTATTACTATTTGCTTTGTTTTGCCATAATTCTTCTATTTCTATTAACTGGTCTTTATATTTTATGATTTTCTCCAGTTCTTTCTCTTTTCTTCTGTTGTCTCCAAATATTGCAATGTTTCAGATTTTTTTTAATTTTAATTTATTTTTTATTTTTTGCCATTCTTAACAATTAAGTCTGAGATGTTGTGTGGCAGGTGCTTATCTATTTGAATTCTAGAGCACCAGAACATTTTAGCTTCTTTTTTTTAATTATGGTTGGACACAGAATCAGTCAGATGTTTAGGTGGGATCTGGCATTTTTATCCACCTATCAAGTCCTTCCCAAGGACCTGGACAGGCATTGTTATTATTATGGGTAGACAGGCTGAATCCAAACAATCTCTATTCAAAAGTAACAATTTTAAAAGACAGCACAAATTCTAGAATTCATCTTCATTTCATGGAAATGAAAAAACATAATAGCCCCATATCCAAATCAAATAAAGATTGTTCATTCATTAAGCTCAGAAACAGTACAAGCATGTATCAGAGATCAATAAATTATGCTTAAGAATCAATAGTTCCAACTAGGACCAATTGCCATAAGCTTGATAATTCCAATCTGTTTTTATACCATTAATTTTTGTTTAACCTTTCTTTAAGCATATGTTCTACTACTTGACTTCCTTGAACATCAGTAACACATTTAAAGGCAATTGACATATGCAAGCCTCAACTTGCCCTGTTTGCTGCAAAGTGCCAAGGTCTTTCAACTGAGGTACAACTACAACCGCTTTCAACAATTATTTCCATTTCTCTTTATTACATGTGTCCTTAACACCCTTCTGTTGTACGTTTCTTTCCATTACCCTCCCTAGAAATGCAAACACATAATGAGAACTGTAGATTCTTTTCAGCATTTATAACAAGAGAACATTATGCACTTTTCAATTTTTATCTATTTACTTCCCTGTTGGTATATTATTTTAAGACACTTCCTTTAAACTATTGATGAACATCTATTACTAGTCATCAGTTCAACTTACTAACCTAGAATACATACTACTTTCAGTAGTTTAATTATATTGCTACTGTTTTATATCCTATAGTATATCCTATTTCACTAATAAAGAGGAAAGGGAAAAATGAATTTCTGATAAAGATTGACATTTCAGACATCATTTCATTTAAACTATTCAACTTGGTTAGTATTGCTATCACACAAATGGCATTATTGCCACGTACTTTACAAGCCACATGGCGTCTTCCATGCTACTCTTGAATTGGGCAAAAGCAGTTTTAATAATTCTCAATAAAAAGAATGATTGTAGAAGAGCAAGCTGAGCTAGAAGGCAGGGTTAAACATGTCATCAGTTTGGAGTCATTATGTTGCCACAAGGGACCCAGGTGCAGCCCTCCTTGAACTCCGTTGACCCTTATCTAGCACCAATTTAGCTTTGACCATTAGTTGACTAGATTCATGTGTAGCAATAATAAATTCTTCTATGCTTTGAACTCAACAAGTCCCTGGTTATTTGCTTCTGGTTATTTGTGTCTGATATAATATAGTTAAACAATAAAGGAACATCTGTACTGGGTTTTAAAAAATTTATACTGAGCTAGGCCACTGGTTCATTAGTTTAATATTGCCTATAACAGGACCACAGCTTTCCAGATACCTTTTTAATAGTGCTGTGCAATGTTTTGGATTCAAACTGAAAAACGTGCCTTGCAGTGAATAGGGATGTTCATATAGCACTTACCGGTACTGGCAACTCATTAAAGCAGCCCTTATCACTGAGACCAAGACTAGAATGTGATGCCTTCTGTGACCAAAGCTTATGTTTATCACTGAAACTAATTAGGCTAGCCAGGTGTCTGAAAACTGGAACCTCATGTACAGCCCTAAAAAAAAAAAAGAGTAACTGCCCAGATTACTACTATTGGGATGTTCAGCTCTTGGACTCTGCAGAGATTTAAATTAATACTTTACTACATACGAATGCTTAGCTAAGGTTAAGGACACAGAATAAAAGATATAAAATTAAGGCAGGACAAGAAAAATTTCTCAAATGCAAAGCAGAACAAGTTAGAAAGGAAATGGGGAAATCCACTTAAATTAGTCTTTGGTAGCCCTAATTCATTTTATGTGCCAGTTGTGCCGAGGCCCAGATCAGGATGTCCTACTTATGTTCCAAATGGATTACTGTAATGTGCTTTACATGGAGCTACCCTTGAAAAGTATCAGGAGGCGTCAGCTGTTGCAAAATGCCATGGTGTGGGCAGTTCATGTGTGATCCAAGAACTGCATAATATTACACCTCTGCTGCACCAGCTGCAATAGTTGCCCATTTGCTTTGCGTCTAATTCAAGGTGCTGATTTAAAGTCCTACATGGCATGGGATCAAGGTATTTCAGGGACCACCTCTCCTCTCCCTGGTTATTTCTACCCCATCAGGTCTGGCAGGAGAGGCATGTGGCAGGTCCCATTGGCCAGGGTGTTTCATCAGGTGGGACCTAAGAGGAAAGCCTTTTCTGCCATGGCCCCTGCCTTGTGGGACATTCCCCCACAGTGAGGCTAGCCCCAAACCCCATTGGCCTTCCAAAGGGCCTTTAAAACATGGATCTGTCAACCAGCTTGGGGATCCCGTGACAGAGTGGAGCCTACTAGCTGGCTATATGACAACGGAATACACTCTTTCTATGTTTTGCTGCCATTTTGTTTCTCTCTTTTAATTAAAATTGGTTGCTAAGGAGCCGAGGTGGCGCAGTGGTTAGAGTGCAGTACTGCAGGCTACTTCAGCTGACTGTTCAGCAGTTCAGCGGTTCAAATCTCACCGGCTCAAGGTTGACTCAGCCTTCCATCCTTCTGAGGTGGGTAAAATGAGAACCCAGATTGTTGGGGGCAATATGCTGACTCTGTGAACCGCTTAGAGAGTGCTGTAAAGCACTGTAAAGCGGTATATAAGTCTAAGTGCTATTGCTAAGTGCTATTGCTTTAATTGTTTTAATGTACTTTGATTGTTTTATTATGTATGCTGCCAAAAGTCATTATGGGAGATAGGCAGCTATACACATGTAATTAAATGAATACATAAGGTCCCTAAGTATCTTAGCAGTACAATTAGTCTTAATAACTCTTTCAAACGGTTGACAGATTCAAATATTCATATGACTGCCTGGTTTCTCAAATCAGAGCCAATCTTACTCAGATATACTCTTAAACCTTTATCTGCTGGCTCTGGCGTATATTGCCTGCACTAACAATTTTCTGGTCATTCATGTCAATTGATTTTTTGAACTTGACAACAGCATGGTTTGGAAAATTAATCCATGTACCAATCAATTACTTCTGAAATAAACAAATGTTTTTTGTAATACATAAAAACACAAATATAAAAGCAAGTGAATATTACATTTTTAAAAACTTGATTCTTATATTCTTATGTTTGTATAATTAATAAATTTATTTGCTTGTGAAGATGTTGCAGGTATTGGAAATTCACTCAGATGTATCACTACTAAGCTCAATTAAATCTTAATAATTATATATCAGAATAGCATCTTAAATTTAGTCATATTTCTAGAACAAATGCAACAAAGGTATGGAATCAAAAACATCCTTTACCATCTTCCTTAAATTTCACTTAGATATACCCCTGGATCTTTAAACAGTTGCACTACTGTATTACTAACAAACCATTTAAATTTTGAAATATACATTGAATAGTATTTTAACAGGAATTGTCAAAAAGTGTTTACATTAATTTAGATTCACAATTATCATTTAACTCACACTGAAGATATAGAAAATGAGTAGAAAGCAGTCTAAAACAATAAATGTTATGTGCAATGTCATAGTCTGGTTAGGTTATCTTGTGGGGGGGGGAGTTAACAAGTAAACCAAAATTCTATGTACTGTATCTACTCTGCACTGAAATAGTGAACATTATGTTTTGTGCCTTTCTAATACTATTTACTAATTGCATTTTATTGTTTTCATTATTTCTGAGTTTTACTGGCTCTAAACAATTTTAGTATGGCTTATGAAAACAGCTTCAAAATTCTGGTTTGTATAATTGATTTTAGATATTACTACTATGGTGCTCAGAAAAAACATCAATCATGAAGGCAGAATCAGGCTACCTGGACTATACAATCAAAGGATGGAGATTACTTGCAATTAAAAGACTCCTGAAACCAGATCTGAACTAGTATAATTTCACAAATTGGACTTGAAATATCACAAAAAAATAGATCAGAAAGAGTGTACTCTCTCATTGCATGAATAGAGGGCCCAAGATTTACTAAATAATATTCTTATTACTGTACATTAAACCATGGTTTATCATGATGTTTCAGTTCAGTTTAAGGAAGCAATGGAGCATTTAAAAAACTTTTTGCATGACTGGAAAACATATTCCTATAATTGACTGTTTAAAACTTTGACATGACTGAGATGAACCCAAAAAAATCCTTTTTCTTAAAAATTGACACTTCAAGCTATAGTAATAAGGATTAAAAACTAAATATTGTTTACCAATTGATAATCAGAAAGGAAAACAACACTTATAACCCAGGGATGGGTTCTAACTTACCTCGCTGCCGGTTCGCTTCCTCCTGCGCCGCGTAGGCGCGCCTCGCGCACACGCATGCGCAGTGCTGAAAAATCAGAAAAAAAATTCAAAAAAAAAAAAAGCCGAAAACAAGATGGTGACGCATGCGCAGTGCCGGAAAGCATGCGCAGAAGAAAAAAAACCTGGGAAAAATTCAAAAAACAAAATATAATTTTTTTAAAAAAACAATTAAAAAAGAGAGCGATGGCGGCGCCCATGGACCGGCACAGACCAAACCAGATCCATGACATCACTGTGACATCACCAGCGGGTCGCTACCAGTTCAGGCGATCCGGTCTGAACCGGGAGGAACCCACCTCTGTTATAACTTATTAACTAAACATAAAAAACATGCGGCTTCTCGAAATGGTCACCTGTTCTGAAAGGACTGTTGGGCCCTGCCTCAAAACCCTAAAAGATGAAAGGAACACTCCATCACACATTTGCTTGCCCAGTATGAGAAAAATCTATACTAGACTAGGCATTTCCAACTCTTCTATCCTTAATGGATAGAAAGGGACATAGCCTCCTGCCTATCCAGTCATCAAAGTAGAAATGGTGCAATTTATTTGTCCCATTGTTACTTACTTGGTGTTATTATAATAGATGTCCAGAAGAACTGAATGTCCTAAAACATGCCTTCTTCTAGATGACAAACAGACTCTTTGAAGCCATATGTGGCAGAAGCGACAGTTAGGTACTAATTGTCCTGGGTGTCAGAAAGTTAACTAAATTGCACTAACAGATAAATGCAGAATGTTTTTTCATTCCAAAAATACTAAATAGGAATGTTCTCTCTGTCCCAGCAGTGATAGAAAATATACTGAATTAAGTAAATTGGTAAGGCAAATACACAATTTATTTGTATTTTACAAATAAATACAATTTATTTGTAATATTTTGTTTGCTTGAGGTATTTTCTCAAGCAACGTCCATTTCACATATTTTGTCCTCCCCAAAAGCATTTTTATTCATATTTACAGCTCAGGATTTTGCTCCATAAAAGAATTGTGAAAATTAGCTGTATTGCAATTTACAATTCCATTCATAACATAATCCTTAGCATTAAATCCTCCTCCTTTCTTTTGATACAAGGACATTTAAACTTATTTTGATTTTAAAAAGCCATTAAAATTGAGAAAATGAAGCAGCGTGCAAAAGAGTTCAAGTACAAGGCTTTAGGAGCTCATGACAATCATTTTTAGTCTTTCTTTTTTGAATCACAACCCCCACAGGGCAAATGTACAATTTCAAAATGGAGTAAAACAGCATTATTTTGAGCAGAGCTATTGGGATGCTTTTCTAGGTGATTTTATTGGAGCATTGTCTTCCAACTCAACACTGGATTCTTTTTTTTAAATAAAAAATCCTATTCAGCTATTGGCTACTGCTGAGTTATCTGCTGGGATAGGACTGGGCAACTGCAGTAGGGTATATAAATGATTGAGAAGCCATACTGGATTTTAGATTGCAGTTGACCAGATGCTGAGATAGGATGAAGTGTGCTGTGAGGGACCTGTGAATAGACTGGATTCTTCCTGCAATACTGATGAGTACAGGGAGTCCTTACTTAACAATTGCCTTCATTAGCAATTGTTTGAAGTTACAAGAGCATTTTAAAAGTAACTTTGCAACTAGTCCTTGCACTTATGACCACCTCAGCATCCATCCACATGGCACATTTCAATCGGTAGGCATTTATGACCATTGCAGCGTCCACAGTCACACGATGACTTCACAGCCAGCTTCCAACAAGCAGAGTCAATGGAGAAACCAGCAGTAAAATCTCAACTCATGGACACATGAGGTCTCATTTAACAACTGTGCTGCTTAGAAACAGAACTGCTGTTCCCAATTTAGATAGTCAAGCAAGACTACCTGCATAGGTTTGACTGCCCATCTTTCAGACAACACAGACCCATTCCAAGCTTTCGGTTTTTGTGTTTTGCATTTAACTTTAAAGCTATATAATGAGGTTTATTGGTTTGTTGTATATTTATTTTGTTCATGTTCATGTTCTGTTGATGTTGAACTAAGGGTGCATGGAAAAAAGCAAAAAAATATTTTGGGGTTAGTCAGTTTATCTGGTGGTTTGTATGTATAGCACTAGCTCTTTTTTGGTTTTTGATGTTGCTTTCCTTTATCAGCTGCTAGTGCACTTAACTGCTGATATTGATGACACAGCTGACAAAATAATACTTTGCTTTATTCTTTTGTTCTACTGTTACGTTTTAATGAAGGCTGTTCAGACTGTTAAACAACACCAGCCCTTGTTTTCTGCAGTCAGCACAACCACTCCTAAGTATTTTCCAATACTCAGAAATATTTAAATTTAAAAATATTTAAAATTCCCAGAAAATAGGACATTTAAACAGTTTTGTTCCACCTAACAGAAGTACAATCAACTCAGTTTCTGACATAATGGTTCAACTGCAGTGCTTGGTTCCAAGTTTGAAACGGGGCGTTGGTCCTACCTGAACGCCTTTTCTCAGTGGAGAGTTGCGGGATAGGCCAGGAATGGATAGGCCAGGAATGGGTGTTGACCTCGTCCTTCTGCCTAGAGACTGAGTCATCAAAGTTGTAGCCACGCCCCGTTGCCTCTCCCCCAGGCTCCAGTTTTTGATGATGGTGTAGCTGCAACAACAAATGCTATTCCAGACATTAGTAACCCCCCCCCAGGCTCCAGACCCTACGGTCTTCAGGGTGGGACTGGCCTATCCCACAACTCTCCACTGAGAAAAGGCGTTCAGGTAGGACCAATGCCCCTTCTCCAGTGTGGTTGCGGGATAGGCCAGGAATGGGACATACCAAAGCCTGTCCTAAGGGCGGGTAGCTGTTGGGTCTGGTGATCCCACAGCCAAATGCACCTGTTGAAGCACTCTCCTTCCGAAGGATGCCTCCACCGAAGCGAACACATCCAATTTATAGTCCCTAATGAAAGGCGAAGGAGAAGCCCAGGTAGCCGCCCTGCAGATGTCCTCTATGGATGCCTGTGTAGACCAGGCCGCCATGGTGGCAGCGCTCCTTGTAGAATGCACTGTAATCCGCCTTAGCAAGGGAAGTGACTGCATCTCATACGCCTTCGCGATGCAGGCTCTTATCCAACGGCCTATCGTGGGAGAAGACACCCTGGCGCCTACCGATGCTGGTTGAAAAGACACGAATAGGGCCTCCGACCGTCGGGTGGGAGCTGTCCGCTTGATGTAGATCTGGAGAGCCCTCCTCACATCTAGAGTATGCCACCTCCGTTCCAGGGCATGGGAAGGCCCGGGACAGAAGTTAGGTAAGATGATTTCCTGGGCCCGGTGAAACCAGGAGTTCACCTTCGGTATGAAGGAGGGACCTTCGGTATGAAGGCGGAGTACCATCCTATCCGGGTGAAAGATGCAGAGATCCTCCCTGACCCAAAGGGCCGCTAGCTCCGATATGCACCTGGCAGATGTAACCACGACCAGGAACGCTACTTTTAGAGTTAAATATTGGAGGCTCGCTACCCGGAGAGGCTCAAAGGGAGGCGATGTAAGGGCCTGCAGGACTTTGGGTAAATCCCAAGTTGGGTAACGATGGACCGCAGGCGGCTGCAGGTTGGCCGCACCCCTGAGAAATTTGCGAATGACAGGGTGATGGGCGAGGGAATCCTGGCCACAAGTTAAAACTGTGGCCAGGGCCGCTACCTGCCTGCGGATTGTGCTGTGAGACAAGCCCTTGTCCAGTCCTTCCTGTAGGAAGTCCAGCACTTGCGGCACAGAGGCGGAGGTGGGAACAATGTTGTCCTTGGAGCACCATCTAGTGAAACTCACTCAGGTGGCGTTGTAGATTTTGTTCGTGGATGGTCGCCTGGCAGCCTGTATCGTCCCAATGACCTTGACAGAGTAACTGTCCTTCCTCAGGAGGTCCCTCTCAAGTGCCAGCCGGTCAAGTGGAGCCACTGAGGCTCTGGATGGATTTAGACCCCCTGGCTGAGAGAGATCCTCTCCGGATGGATTCTCCAGGGACAATCCACAGATAAACTGACCAGGTCCGCGAACCACGGACGCCTGGGCCAATACGGAGCAATGAGCAGAACCTCCGCTCCCTCCGCAATCATCTTCTGGATTACCGCCAGAATCAGTGGAAGAGGGGGGAAGGCATGTAACAGTCCTCCGGGCCACCGGCAGTGGAGGGCATTGGTACCTTCCGCCCCTGGTGACACGAACCTTGTGAAATATCGAGGGAGCTGCGCGTTCTCGGTTGACGCAAACAGTTCCACGCTCGGGCATCCGAACCTGCTGCAAATGTCCTGGAAGATGTCCGGGTGTAATCTCCACTCTGTGTGGTCCACAATAAGCCTGCTCAGGCAGTCTGCCTGAACGTTCGAGGACCCGGCAATGTGCTCCGCCTTGATTGATAGGAGGTTTGACTCTGCCCAATTCCCCAGGAGCAATGATTCTCGCATGAGGGGAAGGGAGTGCCTCCCTGGCGGTTGACATGCGCTTTTGCTGCCACATTGTCGGTCAATACTAATACGTGCTTCCCCTTCACAAGGTCCCGAAAGTGGCGAAGGGCCAGATGAATTGCCCGTAATTCTAGCCAACTGATGTTGTTCTGGAGATCCTTCGTAGACCAGCAGCCTTGAGCCAACTGAGTTTGAATGTGCGCACCCCAGCCGAAGTGGCTGGCATCCGATGTGAGCGTGATGCATTCAGGCTCTCGGAAGATGCACCCCTTGCTGAGAGCTGGGGAAGTCCACCATTGGAGGGATCTTAGGACCGGTGCAGAGACCCGGACCTTGACCGTGGAATTGGAGTTGTTGGAACGCTGGAACGGGAGCAGGAACCATTGAAGGCTCCGTGCATGTAAACGTGCCCAGGGCACTATCCCCATGCATGACACCATCTTGCCTAGCAGGCGGGATAAGGTGGCCACTGTAACCCTGGGGTTCTGTTGGATTTGATACACCAGGGCCACTAGACTGTCCCGCCTCTCCTGCGAGAGGAACACCTCTCCCCTTACGGTGTCGATGACCGCACCCAGGTGAACCAGGCGGGTGGTGGGAGTCAGATGGCTCTTTTTCAAATTTATCGAAAAGCCATGTTCCTGCAGGGTCTGAATCGTGACTTGAAGGTCCTCAGTCGCCCTGGAGTGAGATGATGCCTGCATTAAAATATCGTCTAGGTAACATTGCAGTTTCACCGGGATGGATCTCAAGTGAGCTGCTAGGGCGGCCAGGACCTTTGTGAAATACCTGGGAGCTGAGGCCAGCCCGAACGACAAGGCCCTGTATTGTAGGTGTTGTCCTGCGTAGCAGAACCGGAGGTACTTGCGATGTCTTGGCAGTATTGGGAGGTGGAGATACGCTTCCGTTAGATCGATAGAAGCTAAGAGGTCGCCGGGTCGAATCCCTTCCAGAATTGAACGAAGGGAGGTCATTTTGAATTTCTTGTAGACCAGGTGGGCATTGAGTCTCTTGAGATCTAAGATCGCTCTGCAACCCCCGAACTCTTCAGAACAACGAACAATATTGAATAAAACCCCTGTCTCCTCTGGTCCTCTAGGACCGGCTCTATGGCTTTGATTTCCAATAGATGTTGAATGGTCGAGTCCATGAGTCCATTCTTGACACTGTTTCTGGAGACAGGGCATTGCACAAAGTGGTTCGGAGGCATGGAGAGGAACTCCAGAGGGAGGCCTAATCTTACAGCATTGAGAACCCAATTGTCTGTTGTTATGTGTGCCCACTGGTCTACAAAGAGGGCCAATCGTCCCCCAATAGGAGGGTTGGCCTGTGAGTCATTTCTGTCTCCGGAACTGGTGACCTCCGGCTCCTCGAAATGGCCACCTGTTCTAAAAGGACTGTTGGGCCCTGCCTCGAAACCCGGACCGGTCTGGTTGGCGGTCAGGCCTTTGGGCACAGGACCGCTGATACTGGGTTCCTTCGAATCCGGAAGGCCGAAAGGAGTACCTACGTGAGAAGGGCATGGGACAATGGTCCGCTCGTCTTAAGGAAGAAGGCAGGACCTTTCTCTTTTCCTTGTTTTCGATTAAAATCGGTTCAAGGGAGTCGCCAAAGAGCAGGCCTCCTGAGTAAGGGGCAGAGGCTAGCCTCCATTTTGCTCTTGGGTCAGCCTGCCACTGACAGAGCCACAGTAGCCTCCTGGATGTTACGGAAGAGGCTAGGGCTCTGGAGGTATATTTGGCGGCATCCAGTATAGCATCAGTTGAGAATTGAGTCGCAGCAATTAATTTATTGAGGTCTTGATGTAGACGAACCTCTTGGGGTGAGACCCTCGATTGTAGTTGGCGTAGCCACAACAGAGAGGTTCGATTAAAAAAGGATGCCGCTGAGGAGGCCTTAACAGCCCAGGCAGCAGCTTGGTGCGCTTTCCTCAGGGATAGCTCAGATTTTTTGTCCTCTGCCCTCAGGCCTTCGGCAATATCCCCTGTCAGGTACAGGGAGGCAGAGGAAAGGGCCGCTACCAGTCCATCTACAGATGGTAACTGTAGGGCCTGGGACATGGAGGGTCCCATATTATAAAATCTCTTGTCATTGGAACTGGGAGTGGGTAACACCGCTGGGTGTGACCATTGTTTTTGCATCACATTAAGAAATAGATTTGGGACTGGAATAAAACCCTGCTCTGCCACTGGAGCAGAAAAAAGGTCCTGTTCCAGACCCTGGGAAGTTAAGGTCTGTTCTGGTGGAGGTAACTCTTCTCCTAGGTGGGCTGTAGCCCTAGCCTTGTGTAGAAGAGACTTAAATAGCCCCAGAGACTTAAACAATCCCATGAATGCAGGGGTATCTGGGGTGATTCCCTCGTCCTCAGAGAGGTCCAGATCACCCTGGCCTCTCTCCTCTATGAACGACTCCTCAGTGCCAATGGAGTGGCTTGGAGATTGATGCCCAAGCCCAGATGGATCCGCCGGAAGCCGGATCTGTTGCTGGAAATGGGAGGGAGGCTCAGAGACCAAGGAGGCTGGTTGGTGCTGGTCTTCGCTTTAGCCCAGTAGCTATGACCCTGGATATTGCCTGGGCAATGAGAATTTTAATATTCTCTGGCAGATCCTGCTCAAGGGCTTTGCTGGAGCGTAAGCCAGCAGCAGTTGGCGTATAGGTTGCCTCAGGAGCATAGACATTGTGATAGACTGGCTGTTGCCACGGACAAGAAGCTGAGCAGGCAAATGGATCATCACCTTTGTCTCTGCTGTCAAGTACTGCTGGCAATGTAGAGAGCTCAGCAGCGCCATCTGGCGACCATGCCTGGGGTGCTTGATTGACAGGAGCTAACTGCTCCGGCATGGCAGGGCGGGAAACGTTGACAGGAGCTATCGGCTCCGGCATGGCAGGGCGGGAAACGTTTGGAGCTGATAGAGGAGTTTTTTGACAGGTTAGCTGCCTGTTGCTTTTCAGCTTGAGAGATATGCCTCTCCAAGGCTTTCTGCCTTCGTCCTTTAACTCAGCCTTGGATTTCTGCTTTTCTTTATTCCTGTCTGACGAATTACTGCCCTTCTTTCCCCCTTTCTATGGCCCTGCAGTGAATTTGGACCCTGAGGGAGAACGGAGCTCCTCAGCTGTGACGGGGCAATCAGCCATTTTAACTGCCTCAGATTGAATCGGAAGGCAATGGAGGCGCTGTAGGGCAATAAAGGCTTCGAAGTACCCTGCTCACTCCATTTAAAAATGGGTTGTGCTCAGCAAAGCTACAGCAGTGACCCTGCGCCCTCAGAACAATCCTATGTGTCATTGCTGTGGCGACTGTGCCGGGAGAACCGCGGACTAGCCAGCACACATGCTAGCGAGCTCAGCCAAGACTTGCAGTTACAGGCGGCTATGCTGGGGCGAACCCAGGGGAGCCAGCTCCAAAGGGCTATTTAGCCCCTTGGCAAGCCAAGAACTCGGGCAGCGCTTAATCCCGCTCTTATGGGAGAGTCAGGGGCAACTGAAATAAGGCGCGACTATTCCGGCGCCTAAAATGTCGGCGGTTTTGCCAGCAAGGCTGGAGGGGCTGGTGCGACCTGTCAAACCGCCACCGAGGCGGTAAGTGCAAATGGCGCCAAATTTTAAAGTCCGAGCTCGATCCGAGCAAACCGCACTAAACCTGAAAGTCCAGAAGATCCAGAATCTCCTCGAAGTTCTGCTTTAAGACTGACAGCCAAACCGAAGCATCTCTCTCAGGCTGGACTGAGTCGAAAACTGGAGCCTGAGGGAGAGGCAACGGGGCATGGCTACAATTTTGATGACTCAGTCTCTAGGCAGAAGGACAAGGTCAACACCCATTCCTGGCCTATACCGCAACCACACTGGAGAAAAATTAAGTTCTCTATTTCATTTACACTCCTACCATGACACTTCACTATTTGGTAAACAATGAACTTATCAAATCTCATTTTACAAACATACTCAAGGTTTGGTATGTCAAACAGTTACCTAGCACAGTGGTCCCCAATCTTTCCGGCTCTGCGGATGGGATGGAAGAGGGGATAGTTTCGTGAGCGTGCCTATCGCTTGCACAAATTGAGCTTTGCAGGCTCACACACTCGCCTGCCACTTTCACTGCCTGGTTCCCAACAGGCTGCGGACCGGTACTGGGCCGCAGACTGGGAGTTGGGGACCCCTGACCTGTTACTTTTTGCAATGTTACTTTTCAGTCCCTCTTTTCTGCAAACATTGCTCCAATTGCAGGTGTGTAGAGTAAATCAAGGAATTTACATGTGTACATGCAGAATGAAATAACCCCACTGGAAACATAAGGAAATGTTATGTAAGACAGAATATGAGTGAAATATATAGATTCAAGTTTAGGTGTTGAACGTATAACATTAACAACAATATCATAGTTGGCCCAATCCAATAAAATTTATATCCTTGGAAATGGGACGAAATGCATTGAGGATAAACATTAAAAACTATGTCTCAGTTACACATGCACAACTGCAGTCCTAGATATTCTTGCTTAAATTCCAGTGACATAGTAGGACTGAAACTTAGGCCTAGCTACAAGTTTAGTTTGTCACAGGAATAAAACTATTATGTTAGCTGTAGTGTTTTAAAATCTTAAATATAGGAGAAACCAAAAAATCCATTTATATGATGCCTTGCCTTCTTTTCTGACAAAGTAACCAGAAGTGCTTCTTCCTGTGGAAATTATATACATGCTGGAGGATTCCATCATTGCAGCAGATAAAATTTTATCTGCAAGAAGAATATTTTTCAGGTGTTAAAGGTGAACTTGTTGAGATCTCTAGCATGTAGCATTCATTTCCAATACATAGCTCTATTTCCCTTAGTGTTCATTAATCTACTTATTGTTTCTTTTAGTACGCTTCTGCAATGAAAGCATCCCTTGGCAATTTACCTCTAAAAGCAAAGCATTGGAGGGC
>QLTV01000613.1:547259-583592 GCA_003457575.1 Thermophis baileyi | reverse complement strand
TCTATCTATCTATCTATCTATCTATCTATCTATCTATCTATCTATCTATCTATCTATCTATCTATCTATCTATCTATCTATCTATCTAAACCCGAACACAAACTAATACAAAGTAAAGAGAACAGAGAGAGAAAAGGAAACAAAAAACCCTAAAGTGCGGAAAGAAAGGATTAAAAGAAATAGAAGCTTCCAATTTCCTTTGCAGCAAATACAAGTATGGTTACAAAGTTCTCTCTTATTCTATGATTATTTTAAAAAAACCCTCATTTTTTTCTATTTGTTTTTTATTGTCAAAACAAGTCTTAAATGCATTTTTTTCTGTTTCATGCACAAAGTCTATAAGGGGATTTCAATCAGCCAATAATATAGATGTTGTGTTTTTTCTAATCAAAACCTTTGCTGCCATTGTCATATATAAAACCAAAGTTCCATGACTTTTTTGTAGGTGCCAGTCCATTATTCTCAAAAGAAAAGCCTCTGGTTTCAATTGTAATTTAGTTTTAAAATCTTCTGAATTAATGTATTTGTATCCAAATTTCTTTGGTTTTTTTATACCTCCACCAATTATGATAATTTATGCTGTTCACATTTCCAGCAAAGATCAGAAGTATCTTTATACATTCTAGACAATTTCTCCAACAATATGTCATTTCATAAAAATTCTCTTTCAGGTTAGAACTTAATATAAATTTCAAACCTTTCAAACACTTATTTTCCCATTGATCCATTTCTATATTATTGTAATCAAAAATTTTGATCAATTTTATCATACATTCTTCTCACTTGTTCTTCTTTTATCTTACATTTCAACAAAAGTTCATACTGTACATTTTAGCAATAACATGTTCATCGTTAGTACATAATTCTGTTTAAACTCACTTACATTGTTTATAACCATAAATTATTTTATCCACTTTAAATCCTTGTGGTAGTTCTAGATAAGAAAGCTATTGACAAGTATATCATCCTATTGGCAAATCTTCTCAAGTCCCCTTGAGAAAATATTAGTAACTCACAGTATTTAACCATTTATGTGTACTTAACATTTCTTGTCTATAAAAATGCTTTTTGTGCTGAAGATCACAAAGGTGTTTTCAAGCATAAACTAAATTTATAATTATTCCATACTCTAGGAATAGCCTGCCTGTGATGACCCTGGGCACGGCACAGAAGTAACACAGGCAGCTGGCAGTTCAAACCTCCCCTTTATTGCTCCAAATTTCCACAAACGCTCCCACGTTTCTGGCAAGTCCCAGAGCAAAGTGATGACACACACATACACACCACCAGTAGCTTCTGGATGCAAATAGTCAGCCCAACACTGTGAGCACAATGGCTGCAAAGCAAGAAATCCAGCAGGGCAAGTCAAGGCGTCCAGGAAGCATGTTCCTGACCAATGCCCCTCCCCACAGCGTCTCCTTAAGTCTCAGTCCCCAGGTGTGCCTTGTGAAGAGGGGCGGGGCACTCTCCTCCCGAGTAGTCAGGTCAGTCTGCGCTGTTCTCGCCTTCTCTCCACTCTCCGTGCTCGAGGATCAGGAGGGGGTGGTCCTTGCTCATCGCCTGAGCTCTGTCTCTCATGTTCACTGCTTAGCCTCTCTTGGTCATCCTGCCCCCCTTCCTCCCTGCCTACAAGCCGTCCCAATCCTGAAAGGCCCTGGTCTGACTGGGCCTGCTCCTCCCCATTTTCCTCCGAAGCCAACGAAGCTGCCCCCTCGATCTCCGTCAGCTCCAGTTCCGGCTCGTCTTCCTCTGCAGATTCAGGCTCTGACGGGGGCATGACACTACCTGACATAATGATTTTGGACATGTACATTAACCTTAGCTTCATTATACCACAGATGTTCACGCCACCCAAATCCTATGTTCTTCTAATTCCAAGAGTCATCTATTTCTTAACAACATCCTCTCTTTCTATACAGCAGGCAGCAAGGTATAATTTCAAATCTGACAGACCCAATTCTCCTCCTTCTTTTACAACTTATAATACCTTATAATTTACTTGTGTTTTCCCCCCACCATACAAATATTATATTTATATATATATACATACATACATACACACACACACACACACACATACACACACGTCTTCTGTTCATTAATCTTGCCCCAAATTCTTTTAATATACTCATTAAAAGTTCAATTCCCTTTAAAGGGCCTGCCAAAATCAGAACCAAGTCAGCTGCAAAAGCTCTTAACTTCTATGTCTTCTTTTTATTCTTTATGCTTACAATCCTCTCATGTTGTTTTATGTATAGATCACTTCTTCCAAAATCTTAAATAAGAAAGTCCAGTTCAAATTATCAAAAGCCTTCTCCGCATCTAAAAAGATCAAAGCTTGCTTTTCATTATGTTGTTTCAAATATTTCAAAATATCCACGACAGCTCTAACATTATCCTTTAAATATCTTTTAGGAAAAAAACCCATATCAATCCTCATGAATAAATTCTTGCAAAATCATTCTTTGAGCTAAAATTGTTGTAAATAACTTGTGGTCATTCTTCAATAATGATACTGGTGTATAATTTCTTTTTTAAGTCAAATCTTATCTCTTTTTAGGTATTAATGTTATTCAGATAATTTTTGACAGATAACCGTTTGTTCAGAATCCATTCAAAATTACAACAGTGTTGAACAAAGAAAGATATTACTTCTTCGCAAAGTTAAGCTGTTGAAGCGCCCCATTGGTCATATGATAAAAATCCAAGCACTTGATAATACACCTATCCATCCTTATAACTGCAGGGGCGCTGCAACTCTCCCCGCTTATCTTCCCCATCTAGACCACACTGCACAGCACCACTCAGAAGCAGCAACCCTAGCTGCCCAGATGACCTTCACTACCTTGGACCTTTCTCTTTCTCTCTGCAACATGGCTTCCCTTACTATCTGCAAACAGGCATCCCATTCCTTCTGCAAGCCACATCCCATTGGAAATCATCTGGTCTTGCCTAGATCTCACAAGAAAGGGACATCCAGCTTGGAGAACAGCACAAGCCTTCTTCTCTTCAAAACTTTCTTTCCCCAAATCCTATTGCACAGTATGAGGGCTTGAAGAGGAAAAGGGCCTTTTAAAAAATTATCTTCTTGTTTGTGTCAGCTCATTTTAATAGCACTCAATAACTTCAGCCAAACAGGCATCAAATCTCCATGGCAACTAAAACTCACACTCTAGTTCTTTACCTTATCTTTTGTTATGAATATTCCACCAACTAAATATACTTTTCAAGAATAAACAAGCATTCCCATGTCAAACTGGTCTCTTTAACTGAGTTGGTAAAAAATTATACCACTACACTTTCATCAAAAGTAAAAATGATTAAAAAAAAACAGAGTAAGAAAAAATTGTCCCCTTATCTGTTTTAAAACGTTCTTATATCTTCTCTTAATTAAGCTTTTTGCAAATAGTTCTTGAATCTTTCTTTACATCAAAGTCTCTTTTCTTTTCTAAGGTTTAGTTCACCACAAGAAGTCTTATCTTTGCTACAGAAACCTGATTTTCCAATTATATAACACTTGAAGCTGAAAAATGAAGCACTAGCCAGTAGTTACTAACATTAATTCCTTTTAAATTCAGAACGCCAGACCAGCCTTCAACTTTATTCAGTTCCATAGATTGGTTTTTTTCCAAGTCTTGCTGCAAGATATTTAAAAGAATAAAATATACTTCAATTCAGGGTGGAATACTTGTCAGTGGCCAAGCTCTTCATACTTTTCTTGGCAAGAATATGGAAATGCATCCTCTTGGAATTTTTTTTTTTTTTAATTTCCCAGCCTAACCTACAATACAGGTATTCTTCAGAAGTCTTCCATCCTACATTTTGGTGCCTTCAAGTTAATTTTTAACTCCTGGCGACTGCTTGAACTAGTTGCTGCAGTTTTATTGGCATGTCTTTCAGAAGTGGTTTGTCATTGCCTAACTTCAGGGCTGTCCAACTCAAGGCCCGCGGGCCACATCTGGCCCGCGGGGCAGCCATGGAAACGGCGAATGACTGTCCCGCGGTGCCTCTGCCAGCGAAAATGGAGCTTGGGAGGGTCGTGCTCAGGGGGGGACTGTTTTCCCTGACAGAGGGCTAGCAAAACAAACTAAAAGCAAAACAAAACAAAAGGAGAAATGTTTTGCATTTGAGCATCCAAGAAGGGACAGGAAAGGAAAAAGGGAAAGAGGAAAGACAAATTAAAAGAAGAAAAGATGGGAAGAGAGCAAGGAAGGAAAAAGAAGGAAAGAGGGGAAGGAAGAAGAAAGAATGAAGAGGGAAGGAAAAAGAAAAGGAAGGAAAGGAAAGAAGGGAAGGAAAGAAGGGAAGGAAGCAATAGCAATAGCAATAGCACTTAGACTTATATACCGCTTTATAGTGCTTTACAGCCCTCTCTAAGCGGTTCACAGAGTCAGCATATTGCCCCCAACAATCTGGGTCCTCATTTTACCCACCTCGGAAGGATGGAAGGCTGAGTCAACCTTGAGCCGGTGAGATTTGAACCGCTGAACTGCAGCTAGCAGTCAGCTGAAGTAGCCTGCAGTACTGCACTCTAACCACTGCGCCACCTCGGCTCCTCTGGAGGACAAGGGTTTGGCGCTCAGATGGCAAGGCTCCTCTGGAGGACAAGGGTTTGGCGCTCTCCCTGGTCTAGCCTTCCTCCGCTGGAGACAATGGATCCCCCAAGCCCTGCCCAGCAGGTGCCCCCGACACGAGTGATGTCAGGCTGGCCACGCCCCCCAGATCAAACACAACCTTGATGCGGCCCTCAATGAAATTGAGTTTGACACACCTAGCCTACTTCTTAGGGGTGAGAGAGAGTGACTGTCCCAAGGTCCCACAATTGGCTTTGTGCCTAAAGAAAAAGTAGAACTCAGTTTCCTGGTTTGTAGCCACATACCTTAATAACTACACTACACAAACTGACTTTCTATCCTATTATTAGCCAAACTGAACCTGCTTAGCAATCAAGTCCAGACAAGATGAATTGCTACATTCTGAGACAATCACATACTAACTGTCACCACACAAGATGGACAGTAATACAGGTAGTTCTTGATTTATATGATGGCCTCATAAAAATTACTTATAACCCGCCCTCAGAGTTATGACTGCCGCATCACTCACACAGTCACTTGAGTGTCTTTTGGGTGCTTGGCAACTGACTCACATTTATAAGTGGTTGCAGCATCCCACAGTCACACAATCATATTTTTCAACAAACCAACAAAAAAAATGCCCATTGGATATGCCAGATTCGGACTTATGCTCACAAGATTTACTTAACGACTGCAGCAACTTGCTGAACAATCATAAAAACAGCCTAGTCATTTAGTGATTCAGTTTACAACTGCAATAATTTACGATCAAAATTCCTGGCTGAATTGTGATCATAAGTTGAGGACTACCTCTATACTATATTTTAAGAGGCTAGCTTTAATAATATAATCCTGTCCTTTTTTAATGCGAATTCAATAGTATTCAGTGCAGATTACTATACAGCCGTGATGGTGAACCTATGGCACGCGTGCCACAAGTGGCACGCAGAGCCATATTGGTGGGCACGCGAGCTCAGGTCCGGCCAGCTGATTTTCGGGCCTTCTGGGCCCACTGGGAGTCGGGAAACAGGCTGTTTCCAGCCTCCGGAGGGGGTGAGGAAGGCCCTTTTTTTGCTCTCCCCAAGCTCCAGAGCCTTTCTAGGAGCCTGGGGAGGGTGAAAACGGCTTTTCCCCCCCGGAGGTCCTCCGGAGGCCGGAAACATTCCGTTTGCCGACTTCCAGTTGGACTGGAAGTCCCGTTTTTTTGCTCTTTCCAGGCTTCAGAGCCTTTCTAGGAGCCTGGGGAGGGCAAAAAGGGCCTTCCCCACCCCCCGGAGGCCCTCTGGAGGCCAGAAATGGCCCATTTCCCAACTTGAAACGAGCCATTTCTGGCCTCCGGAGGGGGGGAGGCCGTTTTCACCTTCCCCAGGCTCCTAGAAAGGCTCTGAAGCCTGGGGAGAGCAAAAAAATAGGACTTCCGGTCCAACCGGAAGTCAGCAAACGGGCCATTTTCTGCCTCCACAGGGCCTCTGGGGGGGTGGGGAAGGCCGTTTTCACCCTCCCCAGGCTTTTAGAAAGGCTCTGAAGCCTGGGGAGAGCAAAAAAATGGGACTTCCGGTCCAACTGGAAGTCGGCAAACGGATCGTTTCTGGCCTCCGGAGGACCTCGGGGGGGGGGGAGGCAGTTTTCGCCCTCCCCAGGCTCCTAGAAAGGCTCTGGAGCCTGGGGAAAGCAAAAAACGGGCGTGCCATTGCGTGCCAGGAGCGGGGGGGTCACGCGCACATGCGCGGGGGGGCGCATGGAATTATGGGTGTGGGCACGCACACACGCGACCCCCCCACGCTCCCCCCCTTTTGGCACACGAACCAAAAAAGGTTCGCCATCACTGCTATACAGCATATATCATTAAAACACATTGCAGCTATACTATTAAACAATCACAGCAAGTAATTTTATAGGAACACCAATAGAGCAGTTCCAGTATTGAGTTACAACAGGAAACTAAAACGGTGTCCTCTCCCATTGTTTATAACTCTCTCACTTTTAATAGGAACATGGTCTTCACAATGGCTATATCCAGAATCAGGAATTCTCTGTCTAATGAAACCAGGCTACTTCCTGCTCCTTGGTCTTTTTGCCAATGGGCAAAGAAATTTTTATTTAAATCAGCTATTTGTTGAAGTATGTTTGAATTTTATATTTTACATTTTATTGTAAAA
Organism: Thermophis baileyi; assembly: GCA_003457575.1. Lineage (NCBI taxonomy): Eukaryota > Metazoa > Chordata > Lepidosauria > Squamata > Dipsadidae > Thermophis > Thermophis baileyi. The sequence continues at coordinate 576,856 of QLTV01000613.1, read as the reverse complement.
TGCTTTGAGCACTAGAATGAATGCAGGATCTAAACTTAAGATATACAACTTTTCTCACAGTTCCAGTTCTACCTATTTCCATTCCTTTGCCCCCACTACTATTTCTATTAAGAGAACGGCATACAGCACTGGCAGCAACTGCCTGTCCTTTCCAACTCCACCTTTTAAAAAGGCACAATATAAGAAATCTGCAGAATACTTAATACAGGCAATCAGTCAAGATTAAAGCTGGTTCAAGCAAAAGTAAAAAATGAGGTCTAAAATATTACTAAGTTAAATAAAGTCATCCATGAAAAAGAGGAAAGCAGTTAAAATGCAGTCTAGGTATTATAGATACTAATATATTAACAACATTGCTGTAAACCCACTTGCATGAAAAGGCTCTGTAAGATTTTCAATGAAAATGGAAAGAAAATGGAAGATGTACCAAATATAATGAAATGATAAGGACTGATAAGTCAATTAAAAATTTAATTTGTAACTGGCACCTAGAATGTCTGTATTGGACAGATTAATCTAGACATCTATGGTGTCAATTAGACACTGATACCTAAACTATTCCCTTTTAAAACCTTCTGGCTTAAATATCAACTCTCAAGCTGATTAACATACATTAAAAATTAATGTTGCCATACTATTGAAAGGTCCTGTCAGATTTAAGTTCCTACCATAAAATCATACACAATATCTAAAATATCCAGGACGATATTGTTTCTTGGTCTGAAGAGTGTGATTCCCAATTTAAAAACCACACATGGAAGGTAATAATCATCAGAAAGAATGGGTGGATAAGGAAACTAGCAAAACATTACACAAAGAAATAGGCAATTTATGCGCCTAATTTAACAATGAAAGCCATTGAGGTGGCACCTATATGTGATTCGCGAATATTTTAATGAAAACCTGTGTGCTAAACTAGCCTTCCCAACTTTAAGCTCCTCCAAATAGTAAGACTACATTTCCCAGAATTTACAAGTAAAGCAGTTGTTGGAGAGTTATACTCAAACCAGATTTGAGTTACTTGGATGACTAATTAAGGTTTAATAGCCAGGTTTACTAAAAGATTAATTGTATTAGAAGAATATAAGGGGGGGGGAATGTAATCATTACTGTAATTAATTTCTTGGCATGTAATGCTAGAATCAAAAACAAATAAAATATACATTTCAATTAAGTCACTATGCATGCCAGTATATAGTTTCATCTTGGAATAAAAGGCTCAAGTAACAGCAATGCTTTTAATGAAAATTAAAACAGAAATAAAGCAAGGTAATGGCACTATAGAAAACAGTTTGAAAACCACTTACATGAAACAAACAATAAACTAATATTTTAAGTAGTAATTTAAGTAGAGTTTCCTAAAATACTTGGCAAAAGTTACCAGTTGACAATTCTGAATCAATTAACTGAGCAGTGTGTAGTGGATATAACAGGTTACAATTTGCCATATTGAACTAAAGCATATTGTACTGCATATCAAAAAGAATAGTAAAATTCTACAGAAGCGTATTTTTGGAAAAAAAAATATATCCAAGATCTGCATTTCCATAATTTTCCTAATGAAACTTAATTTAAGATGCCTTTAACTTACTTAATCAACCTACAACTATCAAGCACATCTTCAGAACTATATCTGTGATATAGGATAAGGATATACTTTTATTCTTTTAATATTTTTGCATGTGTTAAGCCCTATAACTACAGGAGTTTTGAGTGTAACTTTCCTTCTCACAAAGGAAGCATGATTAAATTTTGAACTGAGTTATTTATAAAAATAATAAAGATGTGACATAAATTAATAAATAAATCCAACTGATAATATATCCAATTGCTTTAAGTAATTCTAATAAATTAGCCAACATGTAATAATTAGATATGTACTAATTTAATACAATGTTAGTTTTGTATTGAGTTTTATTCCATTTTCTGAATAAATATTTGTGTTCAATAATTCATTAAAAGCTATAGAGAGACATAGGTCTCACCCTCAGCTTTACCATGTTTCTCATGCTGGAAAAAAAATCCTTATTTTGTTGATGGATGAAAGAAAGCCTAAGTCCTTTCCTCTGCTTCTTACAACTGTAATTGACCCCACCAGTCCAGTCCTAGCAGTGGTGAAATGCTCTCGGTTTGGCCCGGTACGGGCGTACTGGTAGCGCCGCCTGCCGGTGGTTCGGAGAACCAGTAGCGACAGCAGCGTGAGGCTCCACCCACCCTCCCAGATGCCGCCATTTTGGTTTTTTTACCCTCTGCGCATGCACAGTGTTCTGCGCATGCGCAGAGGGTGAAAAAGCCCGTGCGCGAGTGGAGCGAGTGCTTCTGAACCGGTAGGGAAGGTAAGTAGATTTCACCGCTGAGTCCTAGGTCATGGTAGTCATTAAGTGGGTCACCATGGATGTTTGTTTTTTTTTGTCAGAAACCAAACGTAAATGCTGATTTTCAGCAAAAAATGCTGAAAATCATAGTCATATGACTCTGGGACACTGCAGACAGCTTTAAGTGTGGGCCAGTTGTAGAGGACCCAAAATGCTATCACATGGACCATGGGGGGAGGAGAACCATTGGAATTTCAAAATTGGGTTTAAGTAGATCCTGGGTGGTCTGTTGTAACTTCAGTCACTATGTCATAAATCAAAGTAGTAAGCAAAGGCCTACCTGTTATTCCAGACAAGTCAAAATTGTCACTATCTTCTGCACTAATTTGTTGCTTTCATTACCATTGAAATTGAAATGATTACACAACAAGGACCAGTCTTTTTGTATGTGCATGTGATATCACAATTGCTTGCTTGCTGATTGATTATAATCAAGTCAGGCTTGACTCTTAGAGATCACTTAAACAGATTTTCTCCATGATGATTGGTCCCTAACTTGGTCTACTCATCACCTTTATAACCGAGTCCATCCATTTTGCTGCTGGTTGTCCTCTTCTATCTTTTTCTTCCATCTTTTCCAGCCTTACAGCCTTGTCTAGAAAGCTTTGCATAATGTGTCCAAAGTACAGTCAGATAATTTGAGCCTGGTCATTTGTACCTCAAATAAAAGTTCTGGGTTGATTTCCTTGATTATCCATCTGTTTATTTTCTTGGCTATCCAAGGTATTCTTAAAAGTCTACCACAATACCAATATTCAAAAATGTTGACGGAAGAGAATATTTGTAACCCAGAGTTGAAATGAGAGATCCTTGGTGCTCTCTGAATTTGATTGTTTTCTGGCAGACATTTCATTACCAAATACCAAGCTAGTAGCACTGATGACGTTACCTAGTTTGCAATGAAACTTCTTCAAGAAAACAATCAAGATCAGAGAGCACCAAGGACCTCTCATTCGTAAGTGTCAATACATTTTTTCCCTGCTTTTTTTTTTGTATAGTACTCCTATACATGTAGTTCTCAACTTACAGCCATAATTGAGCACCAAATATCTGTTGCTCAGCAAGACAGTTGTTAAGTGAATTTTGCCCCATTCCACAATCTTTCTTGCCACAGTTGTTAAGTGAATAATTGCAGTTGTTTAGTTAGTTAGTAACAGTTTTAAAGTGAATCTGGCTTCCCCATTGACTTTGACAGAAGGTTGCAAAAGGTGATCATAAGACCCCAGGACACACTGCAGCCATCATAAATACATACATACCAGTTGCCAAGCATCCGAATTTTGATCAAGTGACCACAGGGAAACTACAACGACCATAAGTGTGAAAAACGGTCATATTAGTGCTGTTGTAACTTTGAACAGTCACTAAATGAAAGTACGTTCCGTCGAGGACTATATGATTCTAGTATTTATAGTACAGATACTGTACATTCCAGCATTAGATTATCTTTTCCAAGGCCTTTATGGCTGCTCTATCAAGGTGCTAGTCTGTTGTGCATTCTTGCCTCCTGGTAACTTTATTGTTCATATGGTTATTGTGTTGTAAGCTTCAGAGAGTCATTTTAATAGTGAGAAGAATGGCATATAAATTAAATAAATAAATAGTCAATCTTAAAAGGCAGAAACTAAGTACCAATGTAATATCTTCATTGTCAATTCTAGGTGTGACATTATTACACACGTATAAAAACAATGGGGCTTGCGTCTTGATAAATAGTCTTGGCTATTGCTGACTGATTCAAGAGATGTACAAAACATGGTAAGCTCGAAATGGCTCCTCTGACCTTGGAAAAAAAAATAGAAAAATTTAGAAAAAATAGAAAAAAAATCTAGAATTTTTGTTTTAGGACTCGCAATATCTCACAGTGGTTTTGAGTTTTTCAGTGTTTCTAAAGTTTTGATTCTTTTACGTGCTACGATCAATCAGCCTATTCTTTTGCATCTTATGATTATGTTTTCTTCCGTGCCAGTAGAACAGCAGAGAAGAGTTACATCCTTGCTGCTATTAGTTTATAACAGATTTAGAAGAGGAAAGAAGTCAGTCCTGGGGAAAAGCAGCATATGGCTCGGGGCCTGGAAAGACCTTTTGGAGTTTGGCCTGAAGCTGGAAGAGAGGACCAGGAGTGCTGTGATTGATCAATTGTGACTGGAGTGCCTAATGCTCCTCAAGCTTTGCTGATGAATATCTGGTTGCCTGCATCAAGGAACTATCCCTACTCCTGTTTTAGTTTTAAAACCAGATTCTTAATTTAGTGGGAAGAGAAATTCCATCAGAGTCTAGGCAAGATCTCCCAATCAAGAAAATGAGATAGCGTTTTTTTCTATGTTGCTCCTCTTCCTAAAACAATAATGGTGCCATCAGGTTCCTCATGGATAAAGCAAGACTAGGTGCTCTGGACCAGCTTCCCCAGTACAAGTAAAGGCGATGGTAAGAGGCAGTCTAGTGTAATAATTAAGGTACTATACTAGAAACAGACTATGAATTGAAATGAACTATGAGTGACTTTTAGGTCCACCCAGGTTGTTATGGAGAGAATTGGAAGCAGGTACATTATATTCTTTGAGTTGTACAAAATACGGGCAAGTTATAAACAATTTGATTGCCATCATTGCTGACTGCTAACCGAGATAATCTAATTGCCTATATTAGCAACCTTTAAACTAGAAGATTCCGAAATATCATTCTATAGCTGGTAATGGTGCTTTTGAAAAAGACCAACAGGCCACATGCCTCCTATGAAGTGAGAACACCATAGCAAGTATGCACTCCAGGTTTATCTTGGATATTCGTTTCCTGCTGTAATCATTGCAAGGCATGGGTTAACAGGGGAAGAAACTCTAAATCAGCGGCTTTCAACCTCTGTGATGCAGCGTACTGCTGTGCTGTGAAATGTCCACAGGTGTGCCACATCAATCAGAAACCCACCTCTCGTGACATCACCAGAAATGGACTACCTTCTCATATAACCAGGGATATCACAGAATTTCCAGTTTCACAACCCGGAAGTCCAACTTATGAAATTTGTGCCATGAGATGAAAAAAGTTTAAATTCTCTGCTCTAAATCAATATTGGGAACACTTCTGAAGGCATAGCGCAATAGTCCTTACGATTATTGGCAGCACCAGGCAAACTATGTTGCTAGCTATGGTAATAGTAAGATTCCCGAAGCAGGCCAAGCTGCCGCTGCAATGCATAAACAGCTCTTGGCGGGCAGGGGGGTTAACAAAATTAAGTGATAAGGCATACTAGCGCACAGATGATGGGTTTAAATGACCTTCTTTGTGCTGCTTGTCCCTAAGGTACAAAATCCCCTTGGTCAGTATCTTCATCAGGCAATGTAAAGAGGAAGCCCTGCAACTTCTGCAAGCAGGACAAAAATGCAAATCTCCTCAGGATATTTGGTCTGGTATATGTAGAGTGGGCACCTCTTTCCTCAAGTGTCTTTCCAGCCCCTGGGAATGGAGAGTCTCGAGTTAGATTGTTACTGTAGTTCAAGAAACCTTCTTCATTTTTACTCATTTAATTATCTAAAGGCCCTTTCCATCAAAACTCCCATACTAGGATCACGCCCTGCCCTTGAAAAACTTGTCACCCCCACATGCAGACAAGTAAAATCTACATTTTTTTTCCAGTGAAACTTCGGGCCCAGATGATCTGACTGAAGCCATTTTTTAAGGCATTTTCTTTTTCTTAGGCATTCTGATTAGTGGTTTTCTGATTATTTTTATGTTCTGGGTTGTTGTTTGCTGAATCCTTCAGGGGCAGATTATAAGCACTGTAAATAAATAGTCTCAATCCTCCATCACTTAAAAATGTATTGATTTGCCATCACATTCTGCTTTTATGTGTGTGCGCATTTGCTATATTTTCCAGATACATCAGAACCAGAGGAGAGAACTCAGTTCTGCTGTGAAACCCCACCCCCACTTTTTTTTTAATTAAGGAACTGATCCACATAGAGAAACATTGAACATTGGATCATATACCTTGGAATATGCTTTATCCCCTTCACATGGACAGGGATACAAATATTTTATGCTATGTAGTCATCTGGAGACATCTGTAGGTGAGGCCAGGAAAAGGAAGGAAGCTTAGAGAAGCCCATATCATAAAACTACTGTACTTTTCGGAGTATAAGACGCACTTCCCCCCCCCAAAAGTGGGTGAAAATTGCAGTGCGTCTTATACACCAAATGTTGCCGAAGCCTCATCCACCTGCCAGCCCCCACCCACCGGCTGTTTTTGGCCTCTTCACGTTCCATTTTAGATCCATTCCAAGCTGCGGGGATCATCACAGCACATCGCCACCAATCGCCACCTCCGCGCGTCACAGTTTTGGCCTCTGCATGTTGCATTTTCGGCCTCCGCACGCCCCATTTTTGGCTTCCGTGCATCGCATTTTCGGCCGGTTCCAGGTGGCGGGGATTGATCCCCACCGCCTGGAACCGGCCAAAAACGCAACGCATGGAGGCGACGATCGGCAGCAATGTGCTATGGCCATCCCCGCAGCCTGGAACGGGTCTAAAATAGAGCATGCGGAGGCTGAAAACGCGACGCGCGGTGGCTGAAAATGCGACGCGCAGAGGTGGCGATGGGCTCTGGCGATCTCCGCAGACTGGAACAGCTGATTGGCGGTATTCCGGGAGGCCGATCCAACCGCCAATCAGCTGTTCGTGCTAAATCAGGCTGCGATAACGTGCTGAAGCTGACCAGGCTGTTTGCTGTTTGCTGCAAGGACGCTAGCCAGATGAATACCGATGGATGCTGGTAGGCAGAGGCAGAATTTTTTTTTCTTGTTTTCCTCCCCAAAAAAGGTAGGTGTGTCTTATAGTCCGGAGCATCTTATACTCTGAAAAATACGGTACTTCAGGAGACTCTTTCCAGTCCCCACAGACCCATAACTGTATTATTAATTGTCTTGAAAGAAGGATTCTTGGAAGATAGAAGTGACGTAGGAGCCTGCTCAGCTAGACTGTTTTTCCCAAAAAATTTCTGAAGAAGAAAGTATAAGAAAGCTAGCTAAACCATTCCTGAAACTTGCTTGGCTGGAATCTTGCTTCCCGTTTCTGAGCTGTCACTTCTAGCTGTTTTGTGGGGGAAATCCTAGTATTTTTAAACTTATACATTGGTATAATCGTTATTCTAAATGACTGGTTAGAAATTCCTGTAATAATAGAAGAAAATAAATATGTACAGTGGTTGGGGGCAGGATTTTCTGCCCTCCTTCCAGTTGATTAAATTAAGCATTAAGTCTATTGTAGGATCCACATTATAGTTTATTTTGTTCTGCTTCAAAAAAGCAAGAAACTATACCATTAATTTTTCATAACTGCACCATAAAAATTCAGTGGCATGAATTAAGCAGGATTCAAAGCTAAATTCAGCCCACAGGCTGCTCATTCTGTTCTAGATTCTGGAGGAATTTTTCATTACCATAGCAAGTTTTGAATCTTTTTTTTTAAACCTACCATTTATAGGTACTTTATGCTGGTCTTATAAGCAAACTATTATAACTCTAATAGAAATCCAGCATTTCTTTTTTCCTGTCAAAATAGGCAGATTATGACTTGATTGGGCTGCTGAGAAATTAAAAACCTGCAATTCTCTGCTGTTTGTCTTCCAAACTGAATTACTTATATGAGAAAAGTATGGAGGCCCGGTGGCGCATTGGTTAGAATGCAGTATTGCAGGTTAACTCTGCCCACAACCTGGCGTGCGATCCTGATGGGCTCAAGGTTGACTCAGTCTTCCATCTTTCCGAGGTCAGTAAAATGAGCACCCAGATTGTTGGGGGCAATATGCTGACATTTATAAACCGCTCAGAGAGTGCTGTAAAACACTGTGGAGCTGTATATAAGTATAAGTGCTATTGCTATTGCTATGGTATTTTCTTGGCTGCTCACTTGCTGATTGTATATGGAATGAGTGCACAATGGATTTCAGTTATATCATAATGGCATTTCCATCTTACATTTTGATTTATGCCTTGGCTTATAATCATGATTAAGGGAAGGTAACGAAAGTTTAATTTTGATTAATGAATGGTAGTATATTAGAATTGGTTCTTACATGAACCTTCATTCCTATTACAATACAATAATCGTGCTTTTGATTTTGCCTATGAATGATGATGCACAGTGAAATAATTCCCCATGCAAGAGCTGGCATGACTGAAGTATACCATCTGACTACTTTGCTATAATTTCAAGCACGTTTATAATATTGAAGAATTACTGAGACATATTTCTAGGCAGAGATTTAAAATCAAGATAATCAATTTTGGAAAAGGAAAAAGCAAAATTTGCATCAGATCAGCTCTTTCATGGGTAATTATATAGTGCATAGTCATATATAAATTCATAGGCAACATCAAAAGCACAATTATTACATTGCAGTAGAGATGAAGGTTCATGTAAGAACCAATTCTAATATCAAATATTCAATCAAAATTAAAGCATAAATTAAGATAATAAAACAGTTATAACTAGTATAAATGCTACAACCTTACACAATTTTTACTGGTAGACATTGCTTAATAACCAGCAGCTTAGCAACTGTTCAAAGTTACTATGGACCTCAAAAAAGCTACTTACGGCCAGTCCTCAACGCTATGGCTGCTGTACACACGGCTGATCATATGATGCTAGCAGGTGCTTGGCACCTGGCTCACATTTACGACTGATTACAATATCCTAAAGTCAAGTGACCACGATTTGCAATTGTACAATTTTCCAACAGAAAATGGCAAAAAAAAACCTTTGGATATGCTGGATTTGCTTAACAATCACATTGCTCACTTAACAACCATGTGATTTGCTTAGCAACCAGTGACTTTAAATGATCATGAAATCAAGTCTGGTCACATGGCGTCTCAACGTATGACCACAACGACCTCTGACTGAAATTCTACACTACATTTTGAATATAAGTCGAGGACTATCTGTACTTAGAAGTATATCCCATTTAAATGAGACAAATTGCATAAATTCATATAGAAGTGAACTGAAATTCTCCCATAAAAATATTTAAACAAACCACCCAACATCTTCCTGAAGAAATACATTTTAATATATGAAGTATATATGGAAAGAAGTATTTTAAGAAGTATATATAGAAAGGTCCAAAAGTTATTTGTTTTCTGAGTTATATAAACTGTAGGACAAAGAAATCATGTACTGTATTACAAACTAGAGTTAGTTATTATATTATCACATTCATGTTAGCCTGTCTTCTCTAGGCAAAGTCTGCAGTATCAATGACAACTTAAAAACAGGCTACAATTTTCCAGCTGCTTGTTATACTGGTATATGGAGCCAATACAATTTACTCCTTTAATATGTATTTAGTCATTTTTCTTCAGCCTCATCTAAGCTACTATAGGGTAAATTACAAGATTTTTTTTAATAAATTGAAACTGCTGATTCTAAAAATAAGTCCCTGCAGATTCACAACTGTGTCAAGTTGGCTATCTATTATGCAGAAGTATATCTAATATAATGGGACTTTAATCACTGAAAGAGCAGTAGTGACAAAATAACCAATGTTAACTACTATCTTACAAACTTTTTTAAAAATATTGTTCTTATTCCAAAATAATTATGTAAAATCTAGAACATGAAAAGAGTTTTTTAACATTAATCCAATCCTAGAACAACATGCCTTTAAAATAATTATTTTATATAAAAATAAATGCTAATGGGAGATGCAACTGTTATAAGCAGATTATTTGAATTACTTTTATTTATACAAATTGAAACTCTGTTAAATAACTTCTCCCCTATCCCCACTCCAAAAAAAGCAATCCTTTTCGTTTAAAAAAATCCTACTAAAAGGATTAGGAAGAGATATATAAAAATGTATCATGAGGTTTTAGATTAATAAAATATTCAATTTGGAGTAAAATGTTCTGAGGAGAGAAGAACATAAAGAAAAGAAAAACATAAACTTATGTTTTGCTGCTGAAAAATATAGAAGCAGCCATATGCTTTGGATGGCCCTTTTGTGAGCCACTGGAAATCCCAACACAAGAACTAAAAGTAACACCTGTTTAAAGCAGCCATCTGTCCTCACAGGCTGAAGAAAACTAGTCTTTCCACATAATCCTGATTTTCAAACTACAGAGCTAAACTGCACCTGGGAACACTTGTACAAATACTGTTCACAACTCTGTTGCTTAAATGCTATAAATAAAGCCATCTATCAATGACTGTATATGCTGGAAAAAATATGCATCTTAAATGCAAACATGCAGTTTTCAGTAAGTTTCTCCCATTATGTTTAAACAAGACTAATTGTTCTATTGATAATTGAAACATGCATTTGGGGTTCTTAATATAAGCTTCAATTCCTTTGACATGGAACTTGAATTTTAAAAATGCACACTGACATTTAAATGAAAGTTTGCTTTAGTTCACTGTAGTATCAACATTCACTCACAATCTGTCAATTTAAATGCTGAACAATTTCTTCTAAATTATCATTTTTAAGGCCTTCTGAGGGAAGTGTGCTGTTTTGTTTCATACCAATATAGATTGCTGTAAAAGCTCCTCTCCAATCCTAAATTTATGTTTAAATATACTGCTGCAATAGTTTTATTAAATGGGGATAGAAAATTGAAATTGGAATATGTGATTTTTATTAATGATAATCTTCTTTACATTTTTACAAAGATACCCTGATTCTTCATTTGCTCTAACCCACACATTGATATTGCTGTTTCTGTTCTTTCAAACATATAGAGAACTCAATGGTGTATTTTTATCATTCTTTAGTACCAAGGGTGGTACTTTTGCATTGACTACATGAAGAGTTTTCTGCAGATTCTAATTACTGGCCCTATTAATATGTAGCTATAAAAAACAATTAAATTAATCAGGGCACATCATATATTTTGGGCAGGGAGGTCTTTATTTATTCATTGTGGCTTGCTTTTTTCACTAAACTTCACTAAACTGCTGTTACAATCAGATTTAAAATTTTGTAAACTGGCACTGTATCTGTGCAATCGACTTGTAAAGTTTAATAGCTTTTAGCAGGCTCAGCTTGTAATTTAAGCACAAGATGTAAAGTTAAAATTTATGAAAAGACACGAATTCAGATTATTTAAAAGATGAACAATATCACAAATCTCAAATACTTTTGCTTTTGATGCACAGCTTTGGATATATGCAAAATTTGGATATATCATGCAAAACGAACTGGAAACAACCCATTTTGAACCTGAAGCATCCAACTCAGCTGTTTCAATTAACAAACTGGATGTAAATACTGTAAAAAGGGCTGAAAGAGTTCTTTTAAAACTCAAAACACAATTGAAATTGGGCATTTTGCCCTAAAAGTGGGATGCTTTGAATTCAAAATTGGTCAGTTTAAATGTTTTACAAACCGTATGTTTATTTCTCTCATTATTAAAGAAATTATCAAGACCATTAGATTGACTACAAAACTAGGGAAAAGGTCAAAATCATTGTCATCAAGATTCTTCAGGGGCAGTAAGGTATATAGTTTTGTTTTTTAATTTAACAATGAAAACACTAGAACTGAACTTAGTGAGAGGTCAGTTGTCTTTTCTTTCAAGACTAAAATGTTTAGAATTTACATTTCTGATGAGGGTTTTTTTTTTTGTTCATTTTATATTCAAGTGAAGATACACAAAGTTGAACTCTGACAGATTATAATAATATTTTTCCCATGTGATTGAACAAAAGAATTAAAATTTTGGAATTTGTAATCATAGCAGAAAAAAATTGCTCTTAAATAGTCATAGGATTTATAATCTGAAGTTTAATATAAACAGTTGAGACAATGATGTTTTGAAATTTAAAGCATATGAAGTGTTTTAAGGATACAAAAATAAGAAATCTCCTTCCATGTTCATGTATGAATATATTTACATACAACTGAAATGTAGCATACTTTTTCTGTGTCCATCCATCTTCCCTAATCTAGTAACCTTTAGATGTGTTGCAGTACAAGTTTCAAAACATTTATTTTGAAGAGCCGAGGTGGCGCAGTGGTTAGAGTGCAGTACTGCAGGCTACTTCAGCTGACTGTTCAGCAGTTCAGCGGTTCAAATCTCACCGGCTCAAGGTTGACTCAGCCTTCCATCCTTCTGAGGTGGGTAAAATGAGGACCCAGATTGTTGGGGGCAATATGCTGACTCTGTGAACCGCTTAGAGAGTGCTGTAAAGCACTGTAAAGCGGTATATAAGTCTAAGTGCTATTGCTATTATTTATTTAATATATTTATTTAAACAATTTATATAGCCACCCATCTCATAAAACTGCATAAAAATTAAAACAAAAAAACCATTACATAAAAAATGCCCAGGTTTAAAACATTTAATTTTCAATCCACACAGACCAAAAAAAAATTAACCCGTCAAATAGAGATCATACGGTTCAGAAATTTTAGCTTCAATATATTTAGAAGTGACAGGTTGTATAAGATAGTTCTAGACAAAATAGAGGTGTGCATTTAAATACATGCTGGAGAAAAAGAAAATCTTAACAGTGTCCAAATAAAATAGAGCATGTAAACAAAGCAAGTTTAGCAGCATTTCTAAAAATGCCTGTAATACATCACTCACATTAGGCTACACTGGAACAATATATATTTCCTATCCTATTTAAATACTGTTAATGTGATAGATTTTTAGGATTAGATTCTTTAAATTTTAAATAATTTCTAATTTTTATTATAAAAATAATTCATTTAAATTTTATTTATCCTTTTTAGTACAAAAAAATCTATTTAAATCTAATCAAAACAGTATCAATACCTACAATCCATAGTTTTGAAGAGCACTGTGGCTCACAAGGTTGGAGTGCTGGGCTGCCAATCGGCAGGCTCACATTCAAGACCCATCACTGCTGTGCGGTGGGGTGAGCTCCCATCACATGTTCCAGCTCCTGCCGACCAGCCGTTTGAAAGCGAGCTATCACAAGTAGATCAACGGGTACCACTTCAGTGGCAACGTCATGGGGACATGAAAGGAACCCCCAGTTGGGCATCTCATGGGCAACGGTGATATCACTGGCAAATCCTTTTGCCATGGAAGCACTTCAGTGCTTCCAACACACAAAAAAATCCATAGTTTTAATAAGATGAACCAGATGAATTTAAGAAAAATCTTCATCACACTTTTTGTAGTTGCATACTCTAATTCGCACACATTTTAAAAATGGTTAGCCTGCCTAGTGTTAGTGTGTAAGAACAGTTAGGTGCAATTGAGTCACACCCAACTCCAAGCAATTGTATTGACAAATGATTGACTGATTGATAATTGGTAATATACAAAGTATAGAAACAAGAACATTTAAAAAGATACCAAAGCAAAGTAATTTAATAAAATAGAAGATATCTCAGAAGAAATTTCATAACATATTCAAATTTAATCTAATATAGTCTTTGTCACTAAAGTCTACTCTGCCTACAAATAAATTTCTGCTGTGTACCTCCTTAAAAGCAACCCAGAATTTATGAAAATAGAATACAGTGTTGTAGTACAATACAGCGCATGATACTGACTCCCTTCTATAAAGACAAAACACTACATACCAACATACCATACCATTCAAAACATTCTTCACCCCTTAAAAAACATTCAAATATCTACCACGAGTGGCCCTCGTTTAACTACCACAATGGGGACCAGCAACTCAGTCATTTAGCAAAGTGGTCACTAAGTTAAACCATAACTGTACTTATGATCTTACTTCAACTTTTTTTTTTTTTTTTGCTTTACAGACTTGAGAAGGTTGTAAATGTAAGGACTGGTCATAAAGTTACCTTTTCATCAATTTTATAATTGTGAGCGGTCACTAAACAAGGCAGATGCTAAACAAGAACTACCTGTATAGAGTTCAGTATAAACACTATAGCCATTATACCCCAGACAGTGCTGCTAAAGACTGTTGTGGCGAGGTGGCGCAGTGGTTAGAGTGCAGTACTGCAGGCTACTTCAGCTGACTGTTCAGCAGTTCAGCAGTTCAAATCTCACCGGCTCAAGGTTGACTCAGCCTTCCATCCTTCCAAGGTGGGTAAAATGAGGACCCAGATTGTTGGGGGCAATATGCTGACTCTGTGAACCGCTTAGAGAGGGCTGTAAAGCACTATAAAGCGGTATATAAGTCTAAGTGCTATTGCTATTGCTATTCTTTAACTATACAGATTTTTTTGTTTACAGTCATGGTGATTGTCCTTTTCTTAACAGTGAATTCTAAGAATTGAAAACACATAAGGAACTCTACATTAATGCCATCAAGTTTTTCCCTTATATAAGTGCACAATAGTATCTTTAGCTTGCTGCAAGTTTGGGAGATAGGTCACCACGGCATAAAGTTCAACAGAAATGACAATGGGAAGATGGGACTTAGATTTATACCAGGAAAACAGTTCAGTAATGAAAGAAGATACCTAGGAACCCTGGATTTTTTTTCTTCCTTTGTGATATTTAAGAAATGGGTTAACTGTCTTTTGAAAATGATCCAAGCATAATTTAAAATATCCTTTTATCAACAATAATGCAATCTGAAAAGTTATGCCTTGCTAGAGTTCTTAAATAATAACATTAGTTCATGCAAAGTAGTCTAAAGTAAAGGAGAAGTCCTTTTACACACACACTTACACACACACACACCTTATTATTTATTAAATTTTATTATTATTTATTAAATTTGTATGCCACCCAACTCCCAAGGGACTCTGGGCGGCTCACAACAATATAAAAAAAACTATTAAAAGAAAACATAATAAAAACAGTTAAAAACAGTTAAAAACTCATACACACCTTATCCTGCATTCTTCTTACAACTTCTATTTTCATTCTTTATTTTCCACAATTTCCACAGCCAATTGTAGGTATGCAATTCAGAGAATTCTTACAGCAGATGCAAGTGAAAGCAGCATGAGTTTCCCAGGAGTATTTTCCATTTCTATGAGCAATGCCCTCCTTAGAAACATGCTGTCAGTTCATAATTTACATCCAAATCATATATATTTGGTGTTAACTAAAAGAAAGATGAATCCCTCCCCTCCCATTAATTAAGCATTGAATGGGAAAGTTAGCTTACATTTGTCGAATGGAAACCTATATTAACCAAAATGAGAGGATTAACAGGACATGGAAACATCAAGCTGCAACATAAACAAGTGACCGTAATGGAGGCAGGAGAATGGGAGAAGCCACCACCATTGCTTTTGCCCTTTGACAGCAAGCATTGTAGAATAATATGTAGAATCAGTGGAGAGCCTCTTTTATACATAGGGTCTATATATTTTTATGGAGTCCTCCATTTAGTGAAGCAAAAACAAAAGCAGCTGTTTCTTTTCCTCCACAATTTAACTGCAACAACTCACACTCTACACTAGAGAGCAAGAAGCAGGGAGTGTTCAATGTTCTCTTCTCCTCCTCCTCCCATGAATGGGAATATTGTAAGGTTTCATGATTTGACAAGAATGAGAAACCTAAGCTTGCTTATTTATTTAAGAGATTTATTTAAGATCACTTCCCATCTGATGAGCCACAACTCTCACAGCAACAGTAATTAAGAATATTAGAAAACAATAAAAACAACACACACACCCAAAAAGACCCAGAGTCCCAAACCAACAATGCCCAATATATTAAAAAAAAAAAAGCCAAAGTCATGGGGTCGAGCCTCACCCTATCATAATGCTTGGGGGGGACAGCCAGTGTTATCTCAATAAAACAATTACAATCTTTGGGTTGGAAAGGGCTGTCCCAACTTCCATCAGAACACATTCAGTGAAGAGGAGGGAACCACATCTCCAAATCATTTATTCTACTATGAAATGGCTCTTATTGTTAGAAGAAGAAAAACTTCCTAACATTCAGTATAGCCTCAATCTATTATTATTCCATGTCCTTTCTAGAATAAGAGCAGGTCTCTTCTATGAGTTGTACTTTCACATGTTGGAAGTGTCCTGTTCTACTGCTAAACCTTTTGGAAGACATTTCTATTCTTCTGGCTGACGAATATAAGAGTTACTTTAGTTCAAATCCAGGGGGAAAGAAGGTGCAGAGTTTGGGAAAAAATGCAAAAGAACACTGCAAAATTGAACAAAAGAGCAAAATTTAGGGGCCCAGAAATCCTTCATTATGCTCCAGAATAAGAGACCACACCATTAAACTCAGTGTAACTTATTTCAGAATAAGCATTCAGAGCTTTATACTTGCTAAGCCCAATACATTAACCTTTTGAACTTTCCAAAGTTTCTTTTTCCATCCTTCTTTTCTCCATCCTACTTCTGTTGCATTTTATCCCCTTTCTGTACTTTTCCCCTTTTTACTTTTTCCAGCATTGCTTCCATTTACCTCATTTCCATTCTCTTTTCTTTCTCCCTTTTTTGCTGTTTCTGCTGGAACGGTTTGAATGATACGTACATTACTTTTTCAATTATTTCACACATAATCACTTTTAATTAGCAAGGATACTTTCAATTAATACTTTAATTTTTAGTACTCCTTTTGGAATGTAAGCTCTGATCAATGAACATATACACATGAATGTGCACACAGACAAGTGTGCCACATGCATATATTTGATAGGGTGAAAAAAAATCTCCAGGATTAGTCTCAACAAAAGTTATCAAAATGATAGTTGATTAGGTATGGAAGCTGGACATTTGAGGAGTTCTTATAATATTTTTATGTTTAATGTTTCTTTGGGATTGAACTTTTTTATTGTTTTTGAGTTTTATGTTAAATTCAAGGTCCATTTGGAGATGTATGGTAACTCTCATAGAGTTTTTCTGCTTTTTAAACATTTTCCATATTTTTCCAGAAGAGCATGTGGCTCACATAGACAGCATACCTAGATGCTCTGCAGTAAGGATATGTATCCTACTCCATTAAGCCCTTATCCATCAGTTATAATCATTAAAAAAACACAATTATATGTTACTGATAAGAAAAGAGCAAGAAATCTCCAAATAAGTAAGAACTAATTACCTACTCAAGAGCATGGACTAAGGGCATGGCAGCAACCTGGAATTAAGGAGAAACTTCTTAACAGTGAGGACAATTAACCAGTGGAACAGCTTGCCTTCAGAAGTTGTGGGTGCTTCATCACTGTGGGGTTTTAAGAAAGACTGGACAGTCACTTGTCTGAAATAGTATAGGGTCTCCTGCTTGAGCAGGGGGCTGGACTAGAAAACTCCAAGGTCTCTTCCAGCTCTATTCTGATGGATTGATTGATTGACCTGAAATAAAATGTGCCAATGTATCCACTTGATCTTCATCATAGCAATGAAAAGCAATTGAGAAAACTATTCAAATCTTTTTCATCTTCTCCAGATATGATGGATGCTAGTGGAAATGATGCTGTCTACCACAAACGTAAGTTGTCTGGTAGAGTGCTAAATAAAGATACCAGTTGGGTGTTGAAATATGATAAACAAAGACTGAGATCCGTGTATAAAATATATAATATGAAAAAGGGTCCAGTTATGTAACATGAAAATATTAGATTAATTAGCATTTGTGATTTTTAATTTGACATCCTCCTGTGGTTCAGTGAGATATGTCAACAAAGGAAATATACTTTTCTTATATTGTTTAATAAGTCAAATAAGAAAAGGTATGGAATTCCTGTCTCAACAAACTTACAAATTTACCTTCTGAAGTACTCAAAGAACCTTTTCTCAATATTTTAGCTTAGTATCGGAGCATAATCTGTTTTCTTACCCAGGGAAATAGCTCATTGTGATACCTTTAAAGTTAGCTTTTCTAGAAAGAAATTTAATATTTACAGTAATATTAACCAAAGTAGCCCTGTGAAAGCTTAAAAAGTAATGCTATGCTGTCATTTTAAGATACGAAAGAAAAAACCATAACAAGCTGATTAGTTGATCACTGTTGTTGATCAGAAAAAGGTTCACTATTTGCATTAAGTCTGCACCATATTGCAATGGTCATACTTTATTAATACACTAAATGACATATTCTGTCTTTGAGTCTATGGCGCATTGTAATCTTAGCTATTAGAAACTATACAGCTAGAAAAATACTATTTTTTCTAAGTTTATAAATTACAAATTTTAGTTTAGACAAGTAAGACAACAGGTGGATGCAGCCAACAAAAGGAAGCAGAAAATTGCCACTACTGTAATAAGAATATAAATAGAAGCAACAATTAATTTGTACTCTGTATATAAAATAATTTGCAATGTACATATTAAAAGCTAATGAAAGAATAATCTATCCATTTCTGTTTTTTTACAGTAGTTTTCAGAATGTTATAATATACCTTTCATATATGTGTATTTGTGTGTAAATGCACATAGGTACACATATACACCGTATTAAGTTCATGAACTAAAATGACACAATACATGTCTTATTCAGAAAACAGCCCAAAATCTTAATAATCACCTAACCTGCTTTGCAACTGACAGTCTAAGAAATAATATACCCTGATAGACTCTTCAGGGATTGTTTTATCAGATAAATCAATATATTTTTGTTGGCATTGTTACAAGTAACATTCTATTCAATACAGATTTCACAACTGTGAAAAAAAAATTACAGTTAAAACAGTCTCTTTTATAAGTAGTAGTCAAATTAATAGAATGTAATTAGGAAACCTAGAATCTCTTCCAAAATCACAATAATTTTAAAAAGTGAGCTGCAAGACATTTGGGTTGCATTCTAAATAAAATATGAACTCCGATGACCAGCATTCGTAATTGAGAAATGTTTCAATACCATGTTAAAAATCTGGAGCAGAGGGGGTCAGGTGCAAAGTAACTGAATGTCAACAACTTGTCCCACTGAGGTGTATAAGAAATATTACCTTTTGTCCAGGAAGAGCAAACAATTACCATATGCTCCTGGTACAAACCTACAAGTCATAATTAGCAACTACAGTGATGATTAAGCATTCACATATTCCAATTCACAAGAATTGTAATTCTTTATGATCAACTTAATTTCCATTTCAACATTCAAGAAAAATAAAAAGACACAAGACTAATTCATATATGTAAAAGCTACAATAATTAAGAAGGTATCTGGATAAATTTTTCCTACCACTTTCTTGTATCTTTTCATTTCATATGTATCATTTCATATACAAAACATCCTAAATAAACATAATTTTCAGACAAGAAAGGTTACTTGCAGCTTTTACCCCAAGCTTAATCCAGGGAGAATCATAACAAATTGAAATTATACACATGCATTAAATTTGAATTAAATCACACCTCATGAATTTCTCTTACGTCTTTCAAATCAACATTGTGTGATATTGCAGTGTTTAATGAACAAGAGAAAGATCTGCACCACAAAGATAATTGCCTATGAATGATCAAGCTAATGTCAATATGTAGGAAACAACCTGCTCATAATAAAGTACTGAAAAGGTTAAAAAGCAAGTAGGGTAAGGATGATCAGAAGCAAAAAAAGAAGAAGAAGAAGAAGAAGAAGAAGAAGAAGAAGAAGAAGAAGAAGAAGAAGAAGAAGAGTTCACAAGCATTGGTTAAGTCTACCCAATCCCCAATTGGGAGTCCAAGGCCCACACACAAGTTCCAAACCCCTAAATCTTATATATCAAATTCCCAATTCCAAGTTAAAGCATGGGACTACCCAGAGGATGGACAGCCACTTTATTTCCCTTCGTCCATTAACTCCCTAAAAATAACAATATGAGGCACATTAAAACGAACAAAAAAATACTCCCCACTCCTCTCCAGACACCTTATGGGGATCATTAGGGAGCTCCCCCCCCTTGCATCCAATTTCCTTTCCATTCTTAACCCCCCTCCCAGTGCAAATCATACCCACTTTCCCATTTCAACTCCACCAATTCACTACAGCCACTATCAGAGAAGAAAGGAGGGGGAAGAGGGGATATATAAAGAAAGCACAAAACAGGCCGGGGGAGGAATCGCACACACATACAGTCTCACACATAAGACACATTACAGTTTTCCCCGCTTTGCACACATTCAGTGATTCAGCTCAATGGAGCAACTCCAGGCCGGTTTCTCGATGGGGGAAAAAAGGAGGGGGGGTTGCACATTACAATCATATTCACCTGGGCTGTGGAGGGCTGTGGTAGTGGTGATGGTGTTGCTCTTGCTGCTGGAGGTTGTTGTTGTGGGTGATGATGAGGATGGGGGTGAGGCTGGGGGTGAGGAGGAGCAGCAGCAGCAGCAGCAGCAGGAGGTGGTGATGGTGGTGAAGGAGGAAAGGAGCCGTTGTTGTTGATGGGTAACAGTCGCCAGGACTACGGTGACTATGGCGCTTGATTCACAAGGCAACGGTTGCTATAACTCACAAAAGGGAGAGAGCGAACGAGAGAGCGAGAGGAGGAGAGGAGGCGGTGGCCCAGCCTCACAGGCCCGGAAGAGGCGGGGCTTTCAGTATGAATGATAAGTCCTCTTCCCCCCCCTCCCTCCCGTCGGGTTGAAGAAGGGAATTGGGGGATGAATCTTACACGGCGGATGGGGGGGGGGGAGAAAGAGAGTGGGGGGGGAATTAATGTGGGTTTTCTTCAGTACATCTGCGTGTGGAGGAGGAGGAGCGCGTGTGTTCCCGAGGAACAGTTGGACTGCACGCGGCTTCGAGAGTAAAACGCTCGCTCGGCACAGCCGCCTCAGCGCGCGCTGCAATCAACTCCCTTTCAACGGGAGGACATCCAANCGAAGCCGCGCTGATAATTGAATATCCCGCCTGCGGAGAGCGGCTGAGCTGAAAGGTGTAGCTTGTGGTTAATTTGGGGGGGGTCTTTCTTTGCCCGCTTTCGCACTTCGGAGCCGCTTGGAAGAAAGCGCGTGGGGAGAGCGTTCTCAACCCAGGGCCTGATTTCTCCCTGTTCTCTCTCTTTCTCCCCCCCCTTCCCCGCCCTTTTCGGGGCGTTAAAATGGCTCGGGTTGACTAGTGCCGCCGCCGCCGCCATCTTACGCGGGGAAAGTGCGGCAACCAGGAGGCTGGAGGTCTCCTGTGGTTCTGAAAAGCGGGGGATGGGCAGAAGCCAAACCGCCCTTTTCCTGGCCGGGGAGGCAGTGGGGGTGCTTGAGGGAAGAGGCGGGGCCTCCGCGCTCGCGGCGGGGAGGAGGGGTTACCATTCGGCCCGCCCCTCCCTCCGCGCCCTCTCCTCCCCTCAGGGTGGCTGCGGGGCAAAGATGCCCCGTGAGATGCGCGGCGGGGAGGCCGCCGGAACTGCCGCCGGTGCTAACGAGGCAAAGGCACCAGGATAAGGCGGGGGATCCCTATTTCTCGGCGACGCCGGTAGCCCAGCTTTGGTTTGCTGGGCCCCCACGATGGGAGGCAGGAGCTCGCTCTTTCTGCTTTCTTTTTGCTCTCCTTTTTTTCTTGATACTTTTCTGCGCAGCTCTCTCCCGGGAAAGCAGCCCAGAAAGAGCGCAGTACAGGTAGACCTCGACTTGCGACTACAATTGAGCCCAAAATTTCTATTGTTCAGTGAGACGTTAAGTGAGTTTTGCCTCATTTTACGACTTTCCTAGCCACAGTTGATAAGTTAGTAACTCGGTTGTTAAGTGAATCTGGCTTCCCCTCCAATTGACTTTGCTTGTCAAAAGGTTGCAAAAGGTGATCACATGACCTTGGAACACAGCAACGGTCATAAGTATGAACCAGCTGCCAAGCGTCTGAATTTTGATCACATGATCATGGGGATGCTATAATGGTTGTGACTGAAAAATGGTCATAAGTCACTTTTTTCAGTGTTGTAACTTCGAACAGTCACTAAATGAACTGTTGTAAGTTGAGGACTACCTGTAGTTTCTGGCATTTGGCATTCACCTGCCATCTCGGCAGTTGCAGTCTGCCCGTGTTCCAAAGAGAAGGCCAAAAAAAAAAGTGATCCAGGCAATATAAAACCTGGCAGAAAGGATAGCTTCTCAGATGATCTCTTCAGCTTCCCCTGAAAGAAAGGGGTTCTGGCTTATTATATAGAAACCTACTGCCCCTCGGGCTATTTTTCAAAGATCACAGTTTTGACGTCTGTTCATTAATGTGAAATAAAAAAAATACTACCTCCTATAGGTCAACTTGAATCACAAATACAAATGATGATCCTATTTTATCCATATTGCTGGATTTGGAGACGGGAGTGCTGTGAAAGGCAAGATGTAGATCAGATGAGGATAATAAATAAAATAATACAACCAATATAGGATTGACTCTGTTTTTGTTTTCCCAGGAATGTTTACAGTAGAAGTGTGAGCTATGTATGTATGCATAACAATAAGTTAGGGTTGAGCATAAACGGTGGTATAAATAGGAGATATTCAAAAAATGAAGTGAATTTTTGCCTAGCTGTAGGAGGATCTTCTCTCCTTTGCCTGGCTTGGATGCTGTTATTTGGACTGGATTTGGCTCTTGTTATCTGACTTCAGAAGACACTAAAAAGAATCCAACGAAGAACAACTCTGCATGTTGTCATACTGTGGTGGTGAAATGTTAGGAAGAATTGGTTTTGTATTATTTTGTAAAGAAAGGAAGGGAACTTACTAAGTGTTCAAAGACCTGTGGTGTTGCGTTAAGGATGGGAACAAGCTGTTCTTTCTAGGGCATAAGAGGTTTTCAGATCAGCCAAATAAAAATTCAGTAGAACATCACAGAGTGTTGCTTTTTTGTTGAGAATAGCGAGCTTTGGATGCAAACTGTCTGGATCTTTTGCTGCATTAATAGCATTTTTAAAGAACAGATTTTAGAAATAGCTGATTTCTGATGGCACAGTTAGTCCTCAGGACAGAAGAGCTGGCTATGTCTTACATTTACTTCCACCATTGTCTTCTTTAGTAAACTTAGCTTGATATTTGTTTATTTATTTTGTGTCTATCATGAGCTTGACTAGATGTAAGTACATTTATTCCATGTAAAATTAATCTCATTCAAAACAGAAGGTCTGCTCCAAGCCTACAATACTCTGAAATATTCCATGTCCTAAAAATCAGGATGACTCCCTGTTACTATTCAGGAGGGAATCAATACCACAGATTCTTCAGAGAATGAGTGTTTTAAGTGTACTTCTTTACCAATTTTAGTCCTTTCTGATCCACTCCAGGATGGCACCTTACAAAACCCTGCTAGAGCATTTTTCATAATCAGCTTCTTAGTACCCACCACTAAAAACTGCAAAGAAAAGAAAAAGGGTCTTAAATTAGTTCCTACCTTTGCTGTAATGTCACCAACTTTCTGATGCCATCATGTGCTGCCTTCGAGATAGCCAGGGGAATGAACTGCAGTTCCAATCTTCGGGAAGTTGACTACTGCTACCCTATCAGAGCACAAACTAATATTTTTATGCCATGCACTGGGAAAACTAGTACTACAATGCTCCACAAGGTTGGCAAAATAAGTTGGGGAACAGGTGTATCAATGTTTATAGGAGTATGAGGCAAAAATCAAAATAATCTCCTGAGAGCCTCAATTTAGGTAAGTGGAGGGATATAAATATAGTGGTAGCTTTTAGTTTTGTTGTTTTCCATTCTAGAATAAAATCCAGTATTGTTCACAATACTGTGCTGTGGCTCAGCAGTTAAAGACGCAGAGCTTGTCAAGACCCGAGTGCCTCACGACAGGGTGAGCTCCTGTTACTTGCCCCAGCCCCTGTCCACCTAGCAATTTGAAAGCATGCAAAAGCAAGTAGATAAGTACCACTTCAGTGGGAAGATAACAGCATTCTGTGCGCCTTGGCATATAGTCATGCTGGCCACATGACCACTGAAGTATCCTCAAGACAACGCTGGCTCCCTCAGCTAAGAAATGGAGATGAGCACCACCCCCTAGAGTTGGACATGACTGGACCGGGGTCACTTTTACCTTTATCTTTTTATTGTTCACATGGAAGAGATAAGCCCACTAGAGCACATAGAATCACTTTTATTGAAAATATGCAGTCTTGGATTTAGCAGGAACAATCTCAATATTACATTATGCAGCATTTCTCATCATAATTAGATCTCAAACCAATGTAGTGATTGGAAATTAGAGGAAAGCTATTTTTTTTTCCATCTGAAAATCTTTCACTAACAATATATTGCATACATAGGTTATCCTATAATACAGTCAGATGGCAACAGTGAGATTCTTTAGTTATAACAGGCAGTTATATCTACAGCAGGAAATAAAAATATGACCTTTTTTTCTGCCAAAACTGCATTAATATCAGTCAGCCCGTATTGCATGAAGCTACATATGCAGAAGTAGAGCTTAAATAGAACTAATCTGAACTTCTGTCTAGGAAGATCAGCACCAGCTGCATAGGGACAGCACTCTACATGGCTCACAGATGTTCCCTTCAGGAAACTCTAATCACTTTTGCCAATATTTTATCTCGTATTAGGATCTATAGACTATTTAAAACATTCTGAAACTCTTATCATTAATTTATCTGCTCCTTTCCAACTGAATTACCGTTGTCTTCATTGTATATTCTATTGTATCGTTGAAGCATAACTGATAAAACCTCTTTGCTTTATCAGATCCAGAATTCATCTGACTATGACCTTGAACTGCCAAAATTGTATAAAAGTAAATGCATACCCTATTTTTGTTGAAACAGTCATTTCATGTTTGAATAATGCCTAAGTATAAAACCAATAACTTACGTTTCACATTGCCAAAAAACTCTTATGACATCAACTCATTTATTCACCTGTCTCAGAATGTCTACCTTAATTATTGTGTTTTTGCTATTTTAGATGGGAATCTGTACCAATATTACTTGTAGATACTAGGGATTGAACTTTTTATTCACATGTGTCAACCACAGCCCTTCCTTCACCACTTATTTAATATGGAAATAATATCTCCATTCCTAATAATGTCCACCAGCCCATACCCCTCCCCCCAAAATATGTGCAGACTTTTAACATAAGACTTTTTTTCTTGACGTTACTAGGAATTCAACCATATGGCATGGTTTGTCAGAGCAAAAACATAACTGCAAATTTTTGTGATTTCCTTGGATTAGAAATAATAATTTTAGAGAACTTTTGGGTTTGAATAAAGCATACAAAAATAAAACAGAAGGTTCTAAATTTAAATGTGAAATCAATAATGAATTCTTAACGGAGTTTCAATTACCGTGAAATAAAAGATGTGGTTAATGATTTTATAATTACTTACTAGCTATAGTTAAAACCAAAACATTTCCTTAGATAAAACAGACTTAAATTTATGTTTTGTCAAATAAAAGATACTTAATTTGGAGGAAATTGCGTAATTGATTAACATTCAGATGTCACAAGCACAGATTTCTCTCTGTCTTGCATACAAATAATGTAGTCTAAGGCCAAGATCCAAGTTTAACACTAGTATTCCCTGAACTACTTAGTTGTAAATTATCAATATTTTCATTCTTTGGAATAGTAAAGCATAGAAAACCTCCAAATGCTAATACATGTTATTTTAAATAGATTAGATTAATTGAAAAATATATAGGTTTAATTTATATAAACATACAAGATGTGCATACAAGTTGACTATAATTTTGATCAAACATAACAAGGTCCATGAAATGGGGATTTGCAACCTGTGCCCCCCCAATGTTTGGACTTTAAGACCACAATTGCTACCTTGTCATTGATGATGCTTAGTAAAGCTGCTAGTTTACCATATATTGTTTGCTATAGATGCATTTTCTATCAGTGATTAAAATATATTCAATCAAATGTACTGTTATACTGAGATTGGAAGTTAAGACCTCAATTTTAACATTTTCTGCTTTTTATAAAGTACCAACTTACTCCTTCCCTTTGTACCTTATTTCACAAATACAAAAATATAATCAAAAATGGAAAATGTGCCATTCTGAATGCCACAGAAACTATACTGATAAATATATTTCTTCAGATTAATATCCCATCTAAATATATCATTACCATTGCAGATAAGGACATTTATCATTTTTAATTTAAATGTTCCAACTTTTTTAGAATTAATATGGAATCCTGTAAAGTAGTTGAGTCAACATATCTATATATCAGCAAAGATAGAACATTAAAAATCAGAAATACAATGTTTACATCAGATCTTAAATTGTAGAACAGACATGGTTCATCACATTAATCATAACACATTTATTGGCTTAATATGATATTTGAACTTAGCCATTGTGATTTGTTTCGCAATATATCTAAATTCTTGTGAAGTGCCATCAGCTTTAGAAACAAAATATTGGATTTTATAATATCTACACCCAGTTCACCAATTGTATTTTCCTGTATAATTAACTCCAAACCAACGGTTTTATCCAATAATATCCCATCTACACTAAAGCCTTCCTTTAAAAGCATGAGAGATGGTGTGGAGGAGTAGAGGAGAGCACAGCTTACTAAGAATATGAACTAAATGGCTTCAGAAGGAATAATTTATATGATTTTTGAAATTAGATGTGTCCAACCCATATGTACACACACATAAATAAACAAGACATATCTGCTTTGCTTATAATCCAGTGAAATTGTTGCTCTTTTAAACATAGTATTTCCTATAAATCATCAGAGACTGAAATATTCTGTTTCTAAAAATGCTACACTGAACTAAAGTCCTATTACAGGACTTGCATAATACAAATCAGTTTTATGTTGATCATGGATTTCATTTTATTTTTTATAGATGTGGCTACATATCAGTGATACATTGCTTCAGCAATATATTTCAGGGGAATACTTTAGAAGAAATAATTTGCAAATTTCTTCAAACAGAATTTATTTCCCATTTAATCCAAACACCTTTGCCACCTTTTTTTAAAATGGTTCTGATGTCCTTTCTTCACATATCTGGCCTTTTTCTCAGGTTGAGATCTAAATTTTCCCTTTGCTTCCAGTAACCTCACTCTAAAACGTAAGCTGAACCATGAAGTAGATGGGCAAAATGCAAAACTCTGTATTTTAAACATAGTTAAATTTTACTTAATATTGTTTCATATATTTGTCATATTTACAACAGTGGCAAGGTTCTAGGAACTACAGCTAAATCTGTGGGGGCTTTGTGTCTCATTTTGAAACAAGTATGTCCCTTAGTCAAAATTATTAGGCTAATGCATATGAAAGCTAAGGACCTTTTTGTTATATCACTATTTGTGTTCTATTGATTCATTAGAAACAGTTAAAGACTTCGTAATTCCAATCACCTTTTGGAAGATTTTAAGGTTATTGTTATTATTATGTAATGATCTAATTTTACTGTATATTTAATCTGAATATGATTGTGTATTTTCTAATATTTAAGCTGCTCTGGTAATGTTAACACACTAAAGGGAGATGTGTATAATCTATTCATTAAATAAATAAATACAAACAAATGTAAAAGTGTATAATCTATTCAATAAATAAATCAAATCCATGGGCCAGTGTGATCCAGACAATCTACACCGATTTTGCTTTGGTAAGAATTGCAAATAACATTGTATTTTGCACTTGACATTAAGTGTTATTTGCAATTCTTAAAGCAAAATCAGTGACTTGTGATGAATTAATACTGTGATAAAAGATACACAAAATATGTGAAGAAAATGTTTTCAGTTAATTAAGAATTTGATATATTCATAATTTGAGGTTTACATTATCCTGTCTCAAACCTTCTCTTTTTAGGATTGTTGGTAGCGAGAGGTCACTCCCTTAGGCCTCTCCTAGATTGCCAAAGAGCTCTTGTATTCAATGCGTACATGAAAACCCTGGATGAGATCTTTGTCAGTTAAGGCTTTGGTTTCATCAGAAGACCAAGAGAAGGACAAAAAGTGAAAGATCAGAGGAGCTAGCGCAATGATGACAAACCTTTCTGCTTGTTTGAAAAATTCAGAAAATGCCTAACGACTTTGCTGGCATATCACATCACACACTCCTTGGACAAAAGAGAAACAATTCTCTATATATCTCCCCCACCCCCCCGGCACACATCTAGCCTACCCTGAACAACAGCACTTGGCAGCAGTGCCAAGGTGGGCCTAAAATAGAGGCCCAGATCTTGGGCAATGGGCAGATTGCTCTCCACTGCTCAGCACTCCCCAGAATCTGACATGTGCCATTTACCTTCAGGCAGTGTTCGCTTTCTGTAGACAGATTCTGCAGACCACCTGAGGCTGCTTCTGGTCACCCAAGACCTCCATTGTTGAAGCAGCTTTGCAGAATGCTCTTCTGTGGCCTTGGCAGCCTCTGAAAACAGTATGTCCTGTTTTCACACAATTTTTGGAGGCTCTGGAGGCCTTGTGAGAGCACGCCCCATTCTAACGCAGCCTCTGCGATTCATGAGAGAACGGGGCATGCTTTCAACAATAGTTGTTGAGTGTTGATGAATGCTGGTATGTCACTCAAAATGTCATGGCGTGTCACCTTTGACATGCATGTCATAAATTTGCCATCACACAGCTAGGGTGTGGCTGTACAGAGGAAGAGAAGGCACAAAATCAACAATAGTTGAAGAAAACGTCTGCAAACATTTTAGAATTAAAAATCACATGTACAGTATTATTTAGAAAGAAATTGCACAAAGGAGCCATTGTGCCTTCAGAGATCCGCAACAGATAAATTTGTTCCATACTATTTATGTACTAATGTTGATTTCAGGCTTGACTCACCTATAAGAACTAGTTTATATAAAGGTAAGTCATCTGATAATAGAGTCACAGGAGTATTGGAATGCTTTTAAAAATCTCATCCTATGTTGTGAAAAAGATTAAATATGTTTGGTTCATTCTTAAATAAAACTTCAGTTCTGGACTACCACAGGTTAATATAGGTACTATGTAAAAAAGGGTAATGAATTAGAAATGTTTGGCTGCAGAAGAATTAAGTAACCAGATCAGAGTCACATAATGGTAAATTACATTAAAGGGGAAATCTTCCCATGGGATTGGTGAGGATATACTCTACAAGTAAAAAAAAATAGTATTTAGTATTGAGATTAGACTGAGATTAGTAACCTAACATTCACAGTTCCATTAATTGACAATGAAAAGTTGTAATTGAATAGGCTGCTGATATAATCAGATTTTGGGACCTCATGCTGGAAACACTCTTGGAATACGTTATGCCATAGCAGATATTTAGGTCTGATGCATGAATCAAATTAAATTTGCACATTCCATTTTTAGCAGTATCAAAAGAACTTCACAAAAAATTCTAAAGTCTGCCATTTGATTTGATAAATGCAATATATGTTATTTTTGCAGAATTGGTCACAATTTGAAATGTAATTTTCCTTTCCTTTGGAAATTAATAATAA
>QLTV01000613.1:530483-547172 GCA_003457575.1 Thermophis baileyi | reverse complement strand
TAATAATAATAATAATAATAATAATAATAATAATAATAATAATAATAATAATAATAATAATAATAATAATAATAATAATAATAATAATAATAATAATAATAATAATAAAAAATATCAGAAGTATATGTTACTCAAAAGTATTAATATTAAACACACTAGCTACTGAAACTGTGAGATAACACGTTTCCATTCAAGATAATTGATTTGCAATGCTGGAATGCCTACAGTATTTGTAGGTATATTATATGATACCACAACTATAGACTATACAGTACATTAAAACATAATATCATCCTTTACCCATAAGAAATAACACTTTAAAAGATTATGAATTTGAAGACAAGTAGAATTAATGTGAGAGAAAAAGATTATATATAAAATAGTCATTTCTGACAAAAGATTTAACACAGGTTAATTATTAAACATGTCTGTAATAGCTGGGAAGAAAAATATTCTGCCAGGAATGTGGTGATACTGCAGCCTAAGATTCAGTCAGAAGATCAAAGCTGAATACAAAAAACAATATCAAGCATTATAATAAAATTGGAACAGGTGAGTTGAAACAACTTTGTCCCACTTGACGAAGCACCATTCCCATCAATCCCAGTCAACATGTCCATCTGGAATAATCATGCACAACATTTGAAGGTGGGGAAATCACCAGACATATATCCCCCAAAAGGAATAAGTCTACCACAAAAAATTAATTGTAAGTACAGCTACATTAATTAAATGCAGTGGGGAGTTGAACTAGATCTCCTAAGCCAGCAGCCCCCAATCTTTTGAGCACCAGGGACCGGTTCCATGGAGAGAGGTTTTTCCGTAGACCAGAGGGGTCATGGTTTCACATGCTGTCAGCATCCCACGGATGGGGCTTCGCTTGTTTGTGTGGCCCAGTTTCTGGCATGCTGCCGCCCAGTGCCAGTCCACAGACCAAGGGTTGGGGACCCCTGTCCTAAGGAGAAATTCCATTCTTCTCATAGGTGAAGGGAACTAAAGCCAGAAGGCGTTGCTTTCCTATGGTAGTGCCAGTGCTCTGGAAGAATTTCTTAGTGGACATCAAGCAAGCCTCTCCCTTCCCTTACTGGTTTTCAGGAAGATGTTACAAAAGGAACTATTTCAGAAAGCATTTGAACTGAGGTCATGCACAGCATCATCTTTTCGTTCCTTTCTATTAAGTTTTTTTCATATTTTTATTTTATTGGGTCTGTTGGTTTGGAATTTTAATTATTGTTATTTTATTGGTATTTTTTTAATCATACTGTGAGTGAATGTTTTACTTTTTTACTGTATTTTATATCATGTAAACTGCTGTTGGATTGTAGGATATACACACAATCAATAACTTTAATAAATCAGTTACCTCTGAGATCATTTCCAGGTTTGTGATTCCATGACATGCATGAGAGCCAATCTGGTTAGAAGTTAAAGATGCTGGCCTAGAAACCAGGAGACTGTGAGTTCTAGTCCTGGTTTAGGCATGAAAACCAGCTTTCAGCCAGTCACTCACTCTCAGCCCAACTCACCTTACAAGGTTACTGTTGAGGGGAAAATAGGAGAAGGAAAGAGTAGTATATATGTGTGCCACCTTGATGTACTAACAAAGGCAGAATGAATGAATGAATGAATGAATGAATGAATGAATGAATGAATGAATACATACATACATACATACATACATACATACATACATACATACATACATCTCCCATATTGAGTTTGGCAATTTAGAGTAAAAACTTGAATCAAAAGTGATTTATGAAGGTTTTGCATACAGATAAATTTTTGTACAATGATTTTAAATTTTTACAACCCTTCTCTATGCACTTTGGCTTCGGGTCTTCTACAGATCATTTATTATTTGCAACTAATGCAAGACCATATGTCTTACTGTCTGTATCTTTATCACTGATGCTAGTTGACCAGTTCCTGCTGCATAGAGTTGCAGAATCTGCCAAGGCACTATTAGGAAACAAAAAGGGCTTCCATTTTTTGCATTGGAAAAAGTACTTAATGACATGGATGAGTTTCTAGATAAGGGTGACATTTACATAGAATGTAGGCTCACATGATTAGTCAACTTAAAGAATTCAGAAAAAGGTACTAGTCTTCTCAGATGCCTGTTTGAGGCATTCACCAAATGGGATGAAGAACAGAATAATGCAATCCCCTCCTCATCTTTTCTCAACCTTCCAGTTTTCGCTGAAAAGTCTGGCAGGGAAGCATTCTCACATTTGCTGGAACAAGTGTACAGCTTTCTGTCCTGGGTTGTTCAAAAAAAGCAGTATTCTTCTTAATTAAACCAATAGATCTTCAAGCTGAATACACAGAATTCAAGGATAACAGGGGCAAGACTGAAACAATCCCTCTGCTTTCAGGACAGGCAAGAATTTTCTGCACTCAAGCATAAATAAGTGAAAAAATGGTTAAAACCTAGAATATTTTCATGCATAATGGAAGAAATCACTGAGAGAATGTAAAAAGAAGATGACTGATCCAGGGGTGGGTTCTAACTTACCTCGCTGCCGGTTCGCTTCCTCCCGCGCTGTGTGGGCACGCCTCATGGGTGCATGCACGCTTTGCACGCACGTGCATGCACAGTGCAAAAAATCCCAAAAAATTCCCCCCCCAAAAAAAGCCAAAAACAAGATGGTGACGCATGCGCAGTGCCGGAAACTCGGCTTCTGCGCATGCACAGAAGAAAAAAAACCCGGAAAAAATTCCAAAAAAAAAAAATAATTAATTTTTTTTTAAAGATGGCGGTGTCCACGGACCGGCATCGACCGAACCGGATCCGTGACATCATCGTGACATCACCAGCGGGTCGCTACTGGTTCGGATGAACCGGTCCGAACCGGGAGGAACCCACCTCTGGACTGATCTTGATTACAGTTTTTTCTCCGGTCATCAGTATTGTATTTTTTCTGAAGATGGCCATTCTATATCTCTGCAATGCCTGATGGAAGAGAAACTCCCATTTCCATTCTGAAAAAAAATTGAGTTTAAGACAGTATTTGCAGTAAGTTAACGGCTTCAGACTCTCCTCTGACTTTTTAGTCCATTTCTCTGGATCTTTGAGCATCATGAGCTATCTTTACTCTGTTTTGCCAAAGCAAACACACCATTCTTTTTCATGTTTTAATATAGTAATAATAAAAATCAACATTAGAAAACCTTTTCTGACAGATATTGTAATATTCTATGATAAAATGCAAAAAGTTTAATCAAAAGATTTTAATATCTAATGTTGGCCTATTTGATTAAATCTGTAGACTTCATTTCTTAAGAAAACTACAATGATATTAGTTTACTTAGCGAAACAGTTAATTCTAGCTTATTATTATCTTTTCACTGTATGCCAAATAAATTTTCATCTCATACCAAATAATTAAAGTGTGATTATAGACTGAAAGTGAAATGGTACGTTGATACTGCAACTTTGCAGTAGTAATTTCATTTGTATCGTGCTAGGCAATGAAAAATTAGAAATGTATGAATACAGCAATATAGGCTAGTCAGATAACAAAGTGTCACAATGTTAAGGCAACTGTTTAGACTTTGGAATATTCAAAGCCAAAAATAGCAAATATGGA
The DNA here is from genome assembly GCA_003457575.1 of Thermophis baileyi. Lineage (NCBI taxonomy): Eukaryota > Metazoa > Chordata > Lepidosauria > Squamata > Dipsadidae > Thermophis > Thermophis baileyi. Next base: position 543,579 of record QLTV01000613.1, on the reverse strand, counting down.
TGATCATGTATTAACCCAAGGATAATGCTGATTAGCTATTATAAAAACAATAACATGTGGGAGGTTTTTTTTTCTGTTTTCAATCCTGCCTTTTTGCAAGCAAGATGACTAAAGTGGCTAACAAAAATAAGACGAAAACCATTACATTTTACATCAACATAATTAAAATACATACACAAATGCTGAAGTTGTCCTAAAATCAAAAGGCAAGATTGAAGAAATCCATCTTAATTGCTTTTCTAAATATGGAGGAAACAGCAGCAAAATACATTTTCTGAGACAATAGATTTCATACCTCAAAGCAGTGCAGGAGAAGACATTCCACATATTTAGCAAACCTCTTTGGAAAACATCTTGTAGAAAGCTCTTTTCTGCAGAGCTTTTGATAGATTCATAACCAAAGGATCAGCCATTGTGTAAAGGGTCAACCAACTTTGAAATGTTAGACCCAACGTCTTAAATTGTTCCCAGAACACTACTTTTAAGCATTACAGTTACCCTTTAAATTGTGTACTTCTTAAATTTTGCAATGAAGTTCTGGGCTCTAAAGTTGTTAATAGAAATGTAATTGTTCATGAAACATGCATATAAAAAAAAAAGATGTCACCAATGAAAGGCAGGATGCTGTTGGCTGCATATGAATGCTTGCTTAGAATCAGTAGCATCCAGACAAAAACATGCAAGAATTCATAAAATCCCCAAAAGGAATAAATATTTTTAAAGAACTTAAATGTCCCTATTTCAGCTGTGCATATGATCTAGGCCACTCATATGATTCCCATCAGGGTAGGGATTTACATAGCTCTCATTGGACACTTAAGAACATTTGTGTGCTGCCCCACTCACTCTCACACACACACACGTAACTGTGGTTTAGTATGGTTTATTAATATTCCCCAGCAATTCCCTCCACCAAAACCCAGAACTGTCCCAATTAAGACCAGCCATGAGTAGACCAAGGTGAGTCCACACAGCAATGGCCAAATAGTCCACAAAGCACTTGAAAGTTGCTCAAACAAAATAACTCCACCAGACAAACTTAAATCCACCAGGCAAAACTTAAATCCATACACAAGAGTGCTCATAAGGCAAGAAAAGTCCAGGGTATCCAAGGCACAATTCAATTCCAAACATGGGGTCAATCCAGAGTGAAGCAGGAATCATGATGACCAGACACACAGCTAGAAAACAAACACATTGTTCCCAGCAACGCCTCCATCCGTCTGCTGCGATAAATAGCCAGCTTCCTGTGCAGCCCATCAAGATGGGTGGGGCTTTCTCCTCTCAAGTAGTCTGGCTGACCTTCTCTGCTCCTGCCTTTTCTCTGCCCTGGATCAGGTACAGAAGGCAGTTCCTCCTCCTCTTTGCTGGCTGGCTGCCACTGCAAGCTTTCCCCAGCTGGAGCCTCCGCCAAATCCCTTCCGGACAGCCGTTCAGAACCATCAATCAACCCAGTTCCTGATATGCCCGGAATTGGCTCACCCTCCTCTGAGTGGCCATCTGAGGAGGTATCTGGGGAATCGTCCAAGGGAGACATCACAATTTAGGAGTTCCCTCTCTTCTGGTTGACAGTAACTGTTCTCCATAGCCCTTTTAGCCTGGGCACCTGGCCTCTGCAGAAGCATCTAAAGTACTTTTCAGTCTCATATAGGCTTCTTATAAGCATGAGTTTAAGGAACATTTGAAAAGGCATTAGATGTATTCTTTAAACACGGTTTTAGTGCACTTTTGAAATAGCACTAGAATTTTGTTTTTAAAAGGCAAGGCTCCCAAGCACCAATCCAGTGCTGCACAGGAGGTGGAGTTAAACTGGAAGGAGGAGCCAGGATCTGCCAGCTGCCTGTTGCTGGCTCTGAATGCATTACAGGTTTTCTGCTACTTCCACTAACTATATTTTTTTTCTGCTTTCATTGGTTAAAGGCCCAACAACAGCAACAAAAGAACTATATTTACTACCAGCACTGCCATTTCCTTCCAGGGCCCTCTAGCTCCCATGGCCTTCCTCTTTACTTGGGATCCGTCAGCCTGGCTATTTTGGATATGAGCCTATCACCTTTTTTTTTTTTTAAGGAAATAGTCCTCTTGACAGACGGAGAGGATTTTTGAGCTTGTGACCTACTAGTCAGGAAACTTGACTGAGTGGCTAAACATACCATCTCAACTAGCGGCCTGCACTATCTCATGACAGGAGGGTAAGCAATTGTTTTCCCCTGCCAGTAAGACACCTTGGATAGAAGGGAAAAGAAGCTGGACAGAATCCACCAGTTGCTTTCCTTAGCTTGACCTGTTGAAAATTTAAGATCAGCACAATCCATGCCTTATTACTGTGGCAGAACAGAGTGAACAATTAGAACCTACTTAAGCTCTTGTTTGGTTCTCCGAGGACTCCTTTTATTAAAGCAAAACTTATAAACATTGAGAAATGCCTTTTTAAAAATAGGAATTTTGAAATGTCAGGCACACTTCTGTAAATATTTTTTGGCTGGCCATTTAGATGCTGCCTAAAATACCGAAAGTATTCTTGTTAAAATGCCAAAGGATTTTGTTGTTATCCAGGTGATCAGTTCAGAATAAGGCCATAATGCTTTTTTCCCACTTACATAGCTGGGTTGTCCAGCAAGACCTTCTTTTAAAGAGATAATGTAATATCAAACTCAAATGCATTGGACAGGCAAGGGATGCAGCCTCAGGTTAAGATGAAATGGACATGCTATCAGTTCTCCTCTGTTATTTGCCTGTCCATGTACATGAAAAAGAAATAATCATATCTGAAAATAATCTCATTTTCTGAGCAATCACATATTGTAATCTGAAAGTTTGGAAAAAAACAATCTCTCTGACACAGGACTTTCTTCAAAGAAAATGCCTATTCCAATTTCACACATAGAAATATGTATCTTCCAATTAAAAATTAGCTTGGTTTTTTTTTTCCATTATAATAAGTGATGCAGACCTTCAGTTTGTGCCTTAGTCAGTTCTATAGGTCTCCTCAAACATTTTCTTTTTCACTTCAATGTACCCATTTAATGTTTGTGATCCCTGTTTGCAGCTTTGCAGCTTGTTGTTCTGGATAAAAACACCTTAATTTTTTCCTGTCTTTTCTTAGCATGCAAACACACACACACACACACACACACACACACACACACACACCAGTAAGAAAGATCAATCTGCCATCTCTACTTATTGTTTGGATGCTGGCCTCCGATAGGAAAGATAACACCTTCAGAATTTGATTCCAATTAACATTTTAGAGCAAGGAGAAATAATGAGATAATATTGGATTGCCAGCTTTCAGACTCTAGCAGATATAGCTTGAGTGAGCATTGATCCTTTGAATATTTAAGAGACAGGGAAAGCTTTGCCAGTGACCTATTGTTTTCTGAGGGCTAAGAGAAATTAAGTATCAATAATCATATTGAGTCAAATCTAAACCAAATGGGTTTGTAGGATTCAGCGATAGGTATGATGATGTAATAGCTGATGTACATACAGCTATTTATGTATGATGTACATACCAGAGATGGTATTCGACCGGTTCGGACCGGATCGGGCAAACCAGTAGCGGCAATTTGGACTGGTTTGCTGAACTGGTAAATATCACCTCTGGGTGGCACTGCCCCGGTCACCTGGTCACCACTTGCCCCGCCCACCCACTCGCCGCTCGCTTGCCCCGCCTGCCCTCTCGCTGCTTGCCCCTTCCGGCCGCTCGCCTCTTCCGGCTGCTCGCCGCTTGCCCTTTCCGGCCGCTCGCTGCTCGCCTTGCCCACCCCCGCCCTATATATGTTGCCTTCGCCACACGGCCCAGCTAATTGCCTCGCAGGTCGCCTCGCCGATGCCTGCTCAGCTCACCAAAGGTAAGCAATGCATGCCGCCTGCTCGCCCTTCACCTTGGGTCGGGGGCCGGGGCCCTGGCGATGCACCATTCCCCGAGGCCCTGGAGCTACCGCCCGCCTCGCCCGGGTCGGGGAACGTGCCATTTCCCGGCTCCGGCCTTGCCCCAGAGCCGCCGCCTGCTCGCCGCCCACCTCGGCTGGGTCAGGGAACATGCCATTCCCCGGCTCCGGCCTTGTCCCGGAGCCGCCACCCGCTAGCCACCCTCTCTGTTCACCAGTCGCACGCATCGCCCCATTTCCCCTCCTTCACAGGCCCCGGCCCTAGCCCCGCTTCCTCCCCCATGACTGCCTCTTGCTTCGGGCTTACCTTCCTCCCGCGGCAGCTGGTGGCAGAGGGGAAGGCAAGCTCTCTTTTTTGGTGCGACTGCGAGAAGCCTCCCAGCCGCCGCCTCTTTGCCAGCCGCTTCCCGGTAGCGGCGGCTGGCTTGAGGCTGCCAAAAACTACCGGAGGTCTTGAATGCACCAAAAAAGCTGTGCCGCTGCTACCCTGTTCTTTGCGCCAGCCGTGCATGTGCACCCCATTGCCTGCTGCTCCGGAGTGGAGGGACTGGCGCAGCAGGCAATGTGGTGCACGTGCACGGCTGGCGCAAAGAACAGGGCGGTGACGGCATGGCACTGCAGTGGCTTTTTCAGTGCATTCGAGACCTCCGGTAGTTTTCGGCAGCCTCCAGCTAGCTGCTGCTGCCAGGAAGTGGCTGGCAAAGAGGCGGTGGCTGGGAGGCTTCTCACAGTTGCACTGAAAAAGAGAGCTTGCCTTCCCCTCTGCCACCAGCCGCCGCGGGAGGAGGGTATGCCCAAAGAAAGAGGCGGTCTTGGGAGAGGAAGCGGGGCTAAGGCCAGGGCCTGTGAAGGGGGGGAAATGGGGTGATGCATGCGACTGGTGAAGGGAGAGCGGGCGGCATGCAGGAGGAGGTCTTTGACAGATTAGGCCAGGCCTGGGCAGAAAATAGGTAGAAAGAAAGGCTGCAATAGTTGCAAGTTCAAATTTTTTTCCTACCGGGTTCTGTGGATGTGGCTTGGTGGGTAGGTCATGTGACTGAGTGGGCGTGGGCGTGAGTGATGTCAAGTTGGCCACGCCCATTCAGTCACATGATACCCCACCAAGCCACACCCACAGAACCGGTAGGAAAAAATTTTGAATCCCACCACTGGCTACATACATGTATGTATAATGTACATACATGGGTTTGTACATACAGATGTACAAAAAATAAATGGGCATTCTGATAGTGAACATATTGTAGGGAAGGAAATGGGGGTACAATATAATTCCAAATTTGGAAAGGGGCCTTGGAAACACAACAATACAGTGTGTCTCTCCTCTCTTTGATGGCCACATTGGGCTAATGTAGGATGAGCAAATTTTTTGACAAGGCTATATTTCCGGAGAGATACTTCCATATCCATCTTATCCATCTTAGTCACCATCTTCCTGAGAGATATTTTGTTGAGGGCAGAGGGTATGTAGGGTTGCTCATTCTCATCTTCCCTCCTATCAGGGCCAGCATAAGATATACTGTAGCTCCCACAACAAAGAGGAACAGATCTCTTTCAAAAATATTTAAAATTAGATTGAGGTTTACATATGATTCTAGATCCTCCAGTTCCACATCTCTGGGTAGGGAATTAAATTGGTCTCTTATCTTAATTTAACTACTATAGAGCTAATAAAAGCAATGCTACTCCTTCTCCATCTGTTGTAGCAGAGTAATAGAAGAGACAGTAGGAGAGAGATTCTTTCTTCTGACAAATTGCAATAGTGATCCACAAAGGCTTAAGGTGGACATGCCTCTTGGTTCTCCTTCCTCAAGAAAAAAAGATACAGGCTTCCTTTGAAAATTGTTTTGATAAACAAGATAGGTGAGTACCAATCTATCCATTGTAACAAAAGAGAACAAAATCCCCAGGGAGAAATCTAGCATGCCTTTCCCAATTCCACTATCAAAAATTAACAAGTTATTGGATGCCACGGAGTTATCCAAGTTTGAATTAAGCAGCATATTTCTATTCTAAAGTTGAGAACAAGTTTTAATATGTAATTTTTACTAAAAGTGTTTGTCAGAGAGATATCAACAGGAATATAATTCTCCTTACATCTGTATAGAGGTCTCTCCTGTTTTTCAGTAAGAATCTTATGGGGAATAAATTCAGGATTGGAGTACAGGATTATATAGGGTCAGGTTCCTCACAGACACATTTGATTTGTCTGAAATTTGTTTGTAACATTTGAAAACTCCAAAATATGGGGCTCTAATTCCATTCTAACTGATTTAAGAAAGCTGTGGTCTGAAGCAGAGGTGGGTTTCAGCAGGTTCTGACCAGTTCTGGAGAACCGGTAGCAGAAATTTTGAGTAGTTCAGAGAACCGGTAGCAGACATTTTGAGTAGTTCGGAGAACCAGTAAATACCACCTCTGACTGGCTCCGCCCCTATCTATTCTCTGTCTCCCAGCTGATTGGGAGGAAATGGGGATTTTACAGTATCCTTCCCCTGCCACGCCCACCAAGCCATGCCAACCAAGCCACGCCACGCCCACCAAGCCACACCCACCAAGCCACACCCACAGAACCGGTAGTAAAAAAATTTGAAACCCACCACTGGTCTGAAGGTATGTAGTATGGCAACCTTCAGCCTGGTTAAGTTACTTAGCGAGGTTGCTGTGTCTTTTCAGAACACATCTTTGTGGCCCATGCCTACCTGATATGGGAATTCTGTATGGAGGGGTGTGTGAATACTGAAATAATCAGCACCTATACCTACTGCTTAATGTTACCTAAAGTAATATTCATAGAATATTAATTTTACTTTAGGTGAAATACTATTACAGTTAATAGTATTCAGTTTGTGCCTCATCAGTTCAGCTCCTGTTCAAATCATATTTTTTATTTTATTTTTATTTATTTATTTATTTATTTGTCAAACATGTACAAGATAGCAGGTATAGGTATAATCATAAACATAATCAAAGTGAATACAGATAGATGAAGACAATAGGACAGTAGGACAGGGACGGTAGGCACGCTGGTGCGCTTATGCACGCCCCTTACAGACCTCTTAGGAATGGGGTGAGGTCGACAGTAGACAGTCTAAGGTTAAAGTTTTTTGGGTTTGGGGAAGAAACCACAGAGTCAGGTAGTGAATTCCAGGCATTGATCACTCTGTTGCTGAAGTCATATTTTCTGCAGTCGAGTTTGGAGCGCTTTACATTAAGTTTGTATCTAGTGTGTGCTCGTGTATTGTTACTCTCTCAATTGTATTAATGTCCGATATGCAGTGCGGGTTCCAGACAGGAGAGGTGTATTCAAGAATTGGTCTAACGAACGTTTTGTATGCTCTAGTTAGCAGGGTAAGGTTGCCAGAGAAGAAGCCACGCAGGATGAAGTTGACTACTCTTAGTGCCTTTTTGGCAATGTTGTTACAGTGGGCTTTGGCACTTAGATCATTAGATATGAGTACTCCAAGATCCTTGACAGAATGAGGGTCGTCTACAAGGTCGTGTCCTCCAAGCTTGTATTTAGTGTTCTGATTCTTTTTGCCAATGTGTAAGACAGAGCATTTGTTGATTGAGATTTGAAGTTGCCACTTGTTTGACCATTCTGATACATAGTCAAGGTCTTTCTGAAGGGTAGTAGCATTGTCTGTGGTGTTAAATAGTTTGACATCATCGGCGAAGAGAACGCAGTTGCTTATAATGTGATCACAAAGGTCATTTATGTAAAGTATGAAGAGTGTTGGTCCTAGAACGCTGCCTTGAGGAGAAGACCTTCTAAAACATCTCCTATCTTGGCTTCTCTTTAATATTCTCTTTTTATTAAACATTTCACATTTACATCATGGAATTAAAAGAAGCAGCCCAGGAATCATTGCCTATCATTCAAACCATGAAATCAACTAAGCTCAGAGAGCAGCAAGGACTCTACAGTTCAACCATGAGCTACAAATGTTCTCTTCTATTAGTATTATATCTTTTGATCTTTGGCTTCCAACTTCCAGGGTCGAAGGCTGATAGGAGTTGGAGATTAATCCTTGCAATAGAACAGTCTATTGTCTTAGTTGTCCACATGCAGAGATGAAGGCAAGAAACTGAAGACTTGGGGGCAAGACCAAAGTATCTGTCGTGTGGTACTGGATCATTAGCAATCATTCCATTCTTGAGGTTTTTAATGTTTATACTTAGGCTTATTACATAGCATTTATACTATAAGTATAACAGTGTATAGGACACAGCACCATTATGAACTGGAACATTAGATTGAACTTCTTTCTATCCAGTATCAGAAGGGGTAATTCTAATTTAATCCCTCTTCCAAAACAGAGCCAATTCTTTAACATTTGCACCTCACAACTAACAAAGCAAAACAAGCATTAATTTTCTAGGCCTAATTTTTTCTACAATTAAATTTTTAGACACGTCCCTATATGCAGATTACATTAGGTTTATATCTTTCTTAAAGCTGACCAAATTTCAAATTGTACTTGCTACATTGTATGGTATTTATTACCAACTGAAGGGGAAAAATGACATCAACTGATTTTTGCCTAGAGGCATTTTAAGCCTTGCTCCCAGATATGAAATTCTTTCAATTTAAAGGCCTGAAGAAACTAACCAGATCTAAAATAAGAAAGCCATAAGGCAGCATCAGTGCGCTATAAGAGAAAGAAGCGGGGAGAGAATAGGCATAGGTCAGAGAGTGCAATGCTTAGACCCGTACAGGATTCATGAAACATCTGAGTGAGTAGGCATCACATTGACAGCAGCTAACACTGACACAGAGAAGAGCCCCGGTGGCACAGTGGTTAGAATGCAGTACTGCAGGCTATTTCTGCTGACTGCAATTTGGCAGTTCGAATCTCACCAGGCTCAAGGTTGACTCAGCCTTCCATCCTTCCGAGGTTGGTAAAATGAGGACCCTGATTGTTGGGGGCAATATGCTGACTCTGTAAACCGCTTAGAGAGGGCTGTAAAAGCACTGTGAAGCGGTATATAAGTCTAAGTGCTATTGCTAGTTAATGACATATCCAGCAGGACTCATTTATATTATTTATCCAATATTCACAGCAGACAGAAACAAATGCAGATTTACTATTCTCATTGTTCACTTTCTAAATGAAAAGTTTCATTTATTCATGCTCATCTACCCAATTCAAAGCTTAGCTGACCAGGCTACATACTGAGTTGTAAAAGACTCAAGGCAGGGCACTTATCATGCATAGTACTTCATTCTATGTGATGGGTCCAATAGATCTTTCTGTAGAGAAAAAGGAAGAAGTCCTTGACCGAAATATTCAAGATAATTCAGATAAAGGGTGCTAAAACATATTTTTTCAAGTCCTGAGAAATAAAATAGTTTTTGGAAACAGCTCAAGCAGAGACATCCCTCTTTCACTGGAGTATAAGAGGAAGAGATACAGCACAGGCAGACTTGCAAGATTCTGTCATTATAATCAAACTTTTAAGAAAAGTTTTAGCCTTCCTGTGGAGTTAATTTTCTAGTCTGGTCTACATAGTGGGACTCACACTTACCTATGTTTACAACTCCCAACAAGGCTTAGGTGGTCTTAGGTTAATACTCTCATGGTACTTTTTCCCCTTGACTGCCACCTCAGCCTTCACACAGGAGACTTGTGTTGATTTGGAAACGTCTTTTGTTCTGTTTTGTTAAGATATTCATGAACTGGAGAGACATGGTAACAAGGTCAGCCAATGAATAGGCATGGCAACTAAGTCAGCCAATGGGAGCTTAAACTCATCTGAGTCTGTGGAGAGAATCGAAACTGAAACTTAATCTAGAAGGCTGGGCATGGCTCAGCCCACTCTGTACTCTGTCTGCTCTGAACTCTGAACTATAAACTGCTTGTAACTGCTGCTACCTTAAAGAAGAACTCTGTTACTGGTATTGTAAATACTCATCTCTTATTATGTATATAAAGAAGTTAATGAATCCAGCTGAATCAGTTTGTTTGTGTGTGCTTTCTGGAAATGATTTTCTGCAACAAACTCTGACGTGTTTCTTATTTAGAGAACATCTCTTGATATGCCTTTAATATCTTTATTCTGTTATTTTTCCACATGTTGTAGAATAAAATTCATTATGGGCTATGCTGGAAAGTTATTATTTATTGTTTTTGCGGTTATGGCAAGTTTTTTGTGTTACATAGAGTGGAAAAGATGTTATGTTTCCAGGAGTGCAGGCAGTGGGCCATACTGGGGCATAGATTGGGCTTTGATAGTGAGACTTATAATATGAACACGTGACAGCCAATGTGTTGTCTGTCTATCTCTATGTTGTTTTGGATATAACATAGACAGTTGGGAGAGAATGTAGGTAACTAGTATTCAATTTACGCTATGTCATAATTTAAGAGAGATTTTTTATACAATGATGTATTGTTTGTATATGATATCAGAAATGTACAAATGTATTTCAAATTAGTGTTGGAAATGCGAAAAGCATGAGACGTTTTATCATGCATGGTGAACTTGCGAGAAAGCCAAGAAATTCTGGATACACATTCATGTAATGATGCAAAGGATCTTAAAGGTTAATATTCCTAGAAAACTAAAACTTTTTTTATTGGGAACATATGGATAATGAATTAGAAAAGTCAGGGTAGGTTGATATTAAATACAGTACTCGCAGGAGGATCATTGAATGCACAATAATGGAAGAATAATGATATTCCCAATGTGGAGGAATGAATTGTAAAAAGAATTTTCAGAAATGATGAAAGTGAGCTGTTGGTCAGAGAACAAACAACGATATTTTTTTGATAGACTGGAAATCTTATATGGACTTTTTGCTGAAAGAAGAAAAATATGAAGAGATGATTTATGAATCTGAAGATTAAGAAAAATGTTGAGTTAATAAATGGGTGGAGGGATTGGCAAAATATTTAAGAGGAAGGAGGAGCAATAAGTTAATGATTATCTGTTGAAAAGAAAGTCATTTACATATTTCCTAACTTTAGTTCTCTTTTTCTTTTCTTGCATTTTTTCTTTCTTTTCTTTCTCTCCTTGTCTTATATTATACAAAAGCTCTTAAGTATAAATTCTAAAAAAGATAACGAGTCTCATGAACATTTAGCTCTTTAGAAAAATTGTACTTTGAAAACAGGTGGTAAAATGTCTTATTGGAAAGTTTGGGTGGAAGCCAGGATTATAACTTTAAACTAATTAATGTGTAATTATTGTTTTTTGAAGTTGTTCTGACTTCAAATTAAATTTGGTCTTCAAAGTTCCCTCTCAAGCACATCATTTCTTATATATAAAAAATTCCCTCTCAAGCACCTCATTTCTTATATATACTTTGCTAGGAAGGGACAAAGAGATGAAAATGTCTTGAGAAATGTCCTGTTGTCTTCTCAAGACATTTTCATCTTTTTGTCCCTTCATAGCCAAGTCCATCACTCCATTGCCCACTGACTGAGAGCCCCATGGTATCTCCTGCTTGTTCTTAGCTAAAACTAGAAATCTTAGTTAAAGTTCTGTGAGGCTGAGATTGTCAGTTTACTATACAATTATTCTAGATTGTAAGGAAGAGGCACATATGGCTCATTTGTTTGTGATGTAGCTTTGCATTTTGATGGTGTAGAATTTGCTAAATTTTGTTCATTTTGCCAGGTAAATCATATTAACTTGGGAAAAGCCACTAGCATTTAATGCATTCTGTATGCATTGCTGGAAATGTCTTGGTTCCCCCTCTTAAAGTCTCTATTGGCAAGATGATTAAATTCAGTGCATTAAAGGAGCACCTGAAGGGTTAATATATAAGCCCATTGCTACCAAGCGTAGCAAGCTACCACCCCCAACTGCTGTAAGGAATAATCAGGGTCTTCTCTTCAAATGTTTGACATAGTCTTGCAGAATAAGCATCATGTGAGCGAATTATACTGATCTTTAATGATACCCCCATACTATAACATCAGTAGTTAAAATAGTAAATGTCAAGAACTCACATTTAGAGCAAATAATGTATTGAAGGCATACTACTACACCTAGTCCTCAGTTAACTATGGCAATTGAGATAGGAACTGCTATCACTAAATGATGCGATCATAAAGCACAATGTCACATGACTGTAATACTTAGCAATGACAATTCCAGCACACCCGGTCGTCATGATTAAGCAAATCCCATGCTGTTGTTAAGGAAGGATGTGACATGGTCACTATTTACGATCTCCTGCTGGTTTCCCCATTGTTTTTGCTTATTGGAATTGGGCAAAGAAGGTCCCAAATGGTGACCATTTGATGGTGGAACACTGCAATGTCATAATCATGAGCCAAGCATCAAGTGCCTGAATCATAATCACATGACCATGGGGACATGCAACAACTGTAAGGCCGAGGATGGGTCATAGGTACCGCTCATTCAAAGCTAATGCAAGTTTGAATGGTTGCTGAACCTGTGGACCACCTGTAACTAGTTAACATACAACATACAATTTCTCCATCCTCTCTTCCTCTTTTATTTTTAACTCTCTCTTTTAACTGACATTCCAGCAAAATTCAATTTCAACTTCCTTTAACTTTCATTTTTTTCTGTCACCCAGTTTTTCCCTAATAACTTTCCAACACTAGAAGCGAGCACAACTAATAGTAGTACTATTAAAAGCAGAATACTTGAAATGCATTATACCAATAGCCCTGAATCTTTGAGAATTTTTTCACACAAAGTAATTGGCCACAAATCTGTAACACTTTTTCATACCATCTACATCATTTCCTTTCTGAAATTATTTGTAAATTCACTTCTTTCTTCTCCCTTTTTAGATTTTTTTTACAATGGTGCTATCCATTTGCCAGCCGTTTACTTGTCAATTAAATGAAGGCCATGACATCTTAAATAGCTCATCCTGCTTATCACCCACCAGGCCCTCTGTTCTGCCTTTTGGAAATTTAGATTCTGGAAGGAAGTTACATGGGTAACTGCATATATGTCAGCATTATCTTAATTTCCAAGAATGTTTTTTTGTGGGGGGGTGTCTCAATGGCCCTAAAAGAAAAGAGAAGAGAAGCTGAGCAACAGTAGACTCTAGAAGGGCAAAATTGGAAGTTACAGACTTTAACTTCTGGGAATTGGTTTGTTTTATAATTACCCACACCTGCCTTGGCAGTCATTTTGTGAATAGATCATATCCCACCCCACCCCCGACAGCTGAATGCAAGCATGATTGCTAACATTCTCTTTATTATTTTCTC
>QLTV01000613.1:502401-519996 GCA_003457575.1 Thermophis baileyi | reverse complement strand
TTTTCCGGCAGTCCTGGGGCCAATAATTGACTTATTGGCCCATGTATGAATGTTTGAATGTTTTATTTTAATATTGATGTATTTTTAAATTGTGTCTATTGCTGTCTTTTTTTATTTACTGTGAGCCGCCCAGAGTCCTTCGGGAGTTGGGCGGCATACAAATTTTGCTAAAATAAATAAATAAATAAATAAATACCATCTTTCTTTCTTTCTTTTCTTTTCTTTTCTTTTCTTTCTTTCTTTCTTTCTTTTGACCCTTTTTTTTTTTTTTTCATTTTTTTCATTTATTCATATCTATTTTGTGTATTGGACAGGTTTTTTTTTTCCAGTTTTTTTCTTTCTTTCTTTTCTTTTCTTTTCTTTTCTTTCTTTCTTTCTTTCTTTCTTTCTTTCTTTCTTTCTTTCTTTCTTTCTTTCTTTCTTTCTTTCTTTCTCTCTTCTCAGCGGCGGGAGAAGAAAGAAAGTGCTCTGGCCGGCGCTCGGCTTACTTTCCTGGTGAGGCTCGGAGAACGCCCGGCACGCCCATCCGCCTGCTCTCCAGGCAGCACCACTTTCTCCCTGCTCCGCCAAGATCCCCGCCAGCCCGGAGGCCAGCAGATCCCTGAGGCTGGCGGAGCTCTGTAGGTGCGCGCCCCAATGCTTCCCGGCCCGCGAAGGTCCTGGAGCTGAAGCTGGGAAGGCGAGAGGGGCGACGGTGGCGGCAACCATGCTCCGGCCCAGCAGCGGCGCGTCCCCTGTCATGTGCCATCTCCGGGCTGGCGGGGGCCTTGGCAGGGAGAAAGTGGCGCTGCCTGGAGAGCCGGCGGATGGGTGTGCCAGGCGGTCTCCGAGCCTCGCCAGGAAGGTAAACTGAGTGCCAGCTGGGCCCATGCGCTCCCGCCCGCCTCTCGCTCTGGCCGTCTCCCGGGAAGTTCACAGGAAGTGTTGGTGGGCAGAACTGGGCAGGGCGGAGCCCGGCGAGGAAGGCCGGGCAGGTAGGCGTGGCCAATTGTCTCATTCACAGCGCCGTGGGGCGGATAGGCTGGAAGAAGCATGGTTGAGTGGGGCCAGGGCAGCGCAGCCTATTGTGCCTTCTCTTGCCCTGCTCTCCATCCCGGAGGGCCGCGCATCCCCCCGCCAATCCTCCGTACAAACCGCCCGCCCTGTTTCTGCAAAGGCAGAGCCCTGCAGGGCAATCTAAAGAGGGGAGGGGGATGCTGTAGAAAAGGCCGCCTTCCACCAGTGCCTCCCGTGCCGGCTCCGCAGGACCGAAGCAGCCCACTGGCTTCCGCTATGGGGCTGAAAGGGGCAGCGGCGGCCCTCTGGGAGGGCAGGCAGATGTCCTGGGGCTGCTGCACATGCACACCGCATGTGCAGCCCCGGGACATCCGCTGGCCGTCCTGGAGCGCTGCCGCCGCCACCGCCACCCCTCTCAGCCCCAGAGCAGCAGCAGCTGCGTCTCTACCAAGGGCCGCCCGCCTACCCACTGGCTGGGCCGGGCTGGACGCCGACCTTGGAAAGCAAGCGGGCATGGAGGACCGCCGGGAAGGCTGCGTGGAAGGCCGCCAAGCATGGTAGGGCTGTGGGGAAGGGAGTAGGCTGCTACCTCCTTCCCCGCCACCCCGACATGCTTTCCTGCCTTCCACGTGGCCTCTTAGCACCCCCTGCCGCCCCCCTTGCCTCTTAGCGCCCCCTGCCAATCCCCCTTGCCTCTTACCGCCCCGGGCTGGACGCCGTCCTCAGAAGGCAAGCGGGTGTGGGGGACCACCAGGAAGGCTGCATGGAAGACCACCAAGCATGGCAGGGCTGTGGGGAAGGGAGTAGGCTGCTACCTCCCTTCCCCGCCGCCCCGACATGCTTTCCTGCCTTCCACGGGGCCTCTTAGCGCCCCCCTGCCACCCCCATGCCTCTTAGTGCCCCCCTAAGTCATCCCACCACCCCCCAGGGGGCGGTACCGCCCACTTTGGGAACCACTGGTCTACTGTATCCCACTCACATTTATTTTTAGGCATGTTTCAGGTTCAAGACATAAGGGTTAAATAATGTTTAAGAAATATGTTACAGACGCATGCCTTTTGATACTGCTGCAGGGGTGATCAAATCATACATTAGACGAGAGCTTGACAATATTCAAAGCGCCAGAAAATGAGTTTTATCATGTAAATTAGATTACAAGGACATTCCATTTGATGTGAGTCTTGTCCCATTTATTTTAATGGGCTTGCAGTATATTGAATGGAGAATTGCAAAGGAGGGCTGAAGTGTAATAGATTATGGACATATTTCAGGTTCTCCTCATTCTGGTAACTTGCTATAAGAGAAGAGCGACCAATTAGGTCAGGAGTGTCCAACTTTGGCAACTTGAAGACCTGTGGACTTCAACTCCCAATATTATCCCAGTCAACGATGCTAAATCCAATGGTTCCAGGCCACTCAATTACAGATCACAGAGCTACACCTTATGTTAATCCAGTGGTATTTGTTATTGCTAAGATAAAGAACACATTGAACCAAATTCAACACGTTTATTTAAATAAGAACAGGAAAAAAATGACATCTGGCCTAAAAGCAGGAGGGAGGAAAACATTAAAGAGCCAGCTGGAACAATGTGGCTTTTAAGAAAAATCTCTGCATGAGAAGCTTCCTTGCTGTGTTGCCTTTTATGGGACTGTGCTGTTTGCAGAAAAATGAGGCTACAGGTTGTTTTCTACTTACAACCATTCATTTAGTGACCGTTCCAAGTTACAATGGCATTGAAGAAAGTGACTTATGACTGTTTTTCACACTTACAACCATTGCAGCATCCCCATGGTCATGTGATCAGAATTTCGGTGCTTGGCAACTGGCATGTATTTGTGACTGTTGCACTGTCTTGGGGTCATGTGATCATAACTTGTAACCTTCCCAGCCGGCTTCCGACAAGCAAAGTTAACGGGGGAAGCTGGAATGACAGTGTGATTCACTAACAACTGCAGCTATTTGTTTAACAACTGTGGCAAAAAAAAAAAAGGTGGTAAAACGGGGCCCCAGTGTGACATCAGTGAGTGGATGGGCCCCTTCCTTGTTACCCATGAGTGCTTTAATATTTTTTTTACTTCAAGAATGCCTTTGAATTCTACATATATCCCAGAGGCTTTTGCTGTAAATCTGACAGTAAATATTCGGTGGGATGACAGCAGTGTTTCTCAACCTTGACAGTTTTAAGATATGTGGACTTCAACTCCCAGAATTCTCCATCCAGCATGCTGCTGAGAAATTCTTGAAGTTTGCACATCTTAGATCAGAGGTCTTCAAACTTGGCAACTTTAAGACTTGTGGACTTCAACTCCCAGAATTTTGGGAGTTGAAGTCCACAAGTCTTAAAGTTGCCAAGTTTGGGGACCCCTGTCTTAGATGCTGAGGTTGAGAAACTGAATTAGCTAATGTGTCATGCAGCAATTTCCTCAGTCCCCAGCCATGTGTCCTAGCAAATCTTTGGATACCAAGTAAGGAAAACTGCATGGCAAATGAGGGCAGCGCGACCATTACAGTCATGCATAGAACACAAAGGAACACAACACTGACAGTTAATCCAACATTCTCCTATTCCTAATTTGGAGACTTCTTTTTCCTTTTTACGTGTGTTGCCACACATTTTTTCAGTCCTTGGCAAGCACCATTCTTATTAGTAATTTTTGGGTTGCTACTTATGTGCCCTGTTGTGTGTCTGATATGGGCCAAATACCTTAGAGCCGTGATGGCGAACTTATGGCACGTGTGCCACAGATAGTTAGGCAAGAAAAACAAAATGGTACAGTATATGTCAGTGATGGCGAACCTTTTTTTGCTTGGGTGCCAAAAGGGCACGCACGTGCGCAATAGCGCACGCATGCGTACCCATACCCATAATGCAATGCCCTCCCCCTCGCATGCACACACAACCCCCCCATGCTGCCCCTCGCGCATGTGTGCAGACCTCACTGAAGCCTCCGGACTTTTGGTAGGCCCGTTGGACCGTTTTTCGCCCTCCCTAGGCTTCAGGAAAGCCTCCGGAGCCTGTGGATGGCAAAAAGCGGACCCAACGGCCCAACCGGAAGTTTGGAAATGAACTTTCGGTTGGGCCGTTTTTCACCCTCCCCAGGCTTCAGGAGGCTTTTCTGAAGCCTGGGGAGGGCGAAAAATGGCCCAACGGCCCAACCAGAAGTTCGTTTCTGAACTTCCGGTAGGCCTGTTGGGTCTGTTTTTCGCCATCCACAGGCTCCGGAGGCTTCAGTGAGCCCTGCGCGCATGCACGGGGGGCAGCGTGGGGGGTTGTGCGTGCATGCGCGGGGGGAGGGCATTGCATTATGGGTGTGGGCACATGCGTGCGCGCTACCGCGTGCGCGCTATCGCACCCTTTTGGCACCCGAGCAACAAAAGGTTCGCCATCACTGCCTTAGAGGCATAGTTACTGTTTCCCCCCCCCCAAGTCATATGTTGTCAGCTTCATAGTCTAAGAGCACAAGGAGACTCCTAAATCCTCAGTCGCCCTTGTGTACCCTATGTTTGTCAATCAGACCGAAAGAACAGAGATGGGAGAGCCATCTGGATGAGTACAGTTTGGGTCTTTGGAGCACATGAACAGATGCATTGACTGTTAACGTGGAGAGAAGGGAACATCAATAACATTGGCTGCCGTGTGTGTGTTTTCAAATATGCCTCCTGATGTTGCAGCAGTTCCCTCTTAAGAGGATGGCATTGTTTCTTGTTTTCTTGTAAAAGGTTCAGAGAGGGCTCCATTGATTTGCACCCACGCAGGGTCATTCATACGTCCTCAAGTCCCTGACATGCCAAAGAGGCACAATGCATGCTGGGTACACAGAGCCCTCCCCTGCACATTCTGTGCTCAAGTACTACTCTCTACCTTCTTATGAGTCACGAAAGAAAATAAAAATGGATTTCAATCCTGAAAATGACTTGTTTACCCTAATCTCAGCTCCTTTTTGGATAAAGAAGAGTTCCCAAAGGTGGGTGACAAAGCCCAGTTGAAAAGTAGTGTCAATGTTTTATCAGAGCACAAATCAAGAGTAACTGGTCCTCCCCCTCGAATCGTAAGCTTCCGTTATCTGGATCAGGAGCAGAATTAGCTGGTACTGGCATTTGGAAAATAAAAAAATATGAAAGCTCCCTAGCTGTTTTCTTCGGGATCACTAATTGTGATAGTAAAAATATTATTTCTGTGGAAAATTGCAACCTTTGATTCATTAAACTCTGCTTCAATTAACCAAAAAGGACCTCTGCCAGTAACTCAGACAATAATATTTATTTCAAAACTTGAGTTATTTTAAATCATCCATACTGGCCCCGACTGGACGGCAGTGACTTACCTTTATTCTCAGGTTTCTTGGAAATCAAGAACAACACACGGATGAATTTCAACAGCATTGAGAAAAGAAGGTTTTCAGAAAAAGCTAATGAGGACTAGATCTGCCCTCGTGAGGGGTAAAGAAATGGCGCCTCTAATCTTTCTGCTCTTTTAACAAAGACAGCAGATCTTCTTCTACTGCCCTCACAAACCACCAGGGCCACCCCCTGGCTGAACTCCCAAAAGTGCACTGGCAACTTCTATGCATTTTATCATTAGCAGGTTATGTGTATTGTTGCTACGTTTTGTGTTATTTTTACTTTCAGAAACTGATGATTGCTCAGTCCTGCATGCAGTCCTTTACTTTATTCCTTTACTTGTAATTTAGGTTAAATGTTTACTCTTTCTACTTAAGAGCTGAACATGTAACTTTTGATAGTGCTGGTTTTACATACTTCTACTAATATTGTTTTTTTTTAAAAAAGGGGGCATTCTTAGGAGAAAGAGAGAGAGGGAGAGAGAGAGAGATACACACACACACATATATAGATACACATATAGACATAGACATACACACAGATACATATATATATATATATATATATATATTTTATTTTATAAAATTTATATGAGCACAATAGCTGGAGATGGGTTGGGCGGCTTACATCATAAAAAATAAAACATATAAAAACAATTTAAAAAAGAAAGGGGAAACTTCTGCGCATGCGCAGAAGCGTCCCGGGGTGGTGGGCGGAGCCTCCTGCCGCCGCTGCTACCGGTTCGCAGAACCGGGCCGAACCGGGAGCAACCCACCGCTTATACATACATACACACACACATACACATATATTCATAAATATGTTATACATATCACTTAATTGGTTAAGAGCTTTATTTTAAGAATTTAAAATAAATAAAAGGTTTTAAATAAAGTTTAACTATGCATCACTACTGATTTTCACTTATCTTCAGACTCTTGGTATCAAACACACTAGATACCAAGTATCTAAAATGGTAGAGATTTGGTATCTATCATATTATTCTAATGTCTTTTAAAATAAGATTTAATAAATTGGAATAACATGGGGTAATTTGTAAAGCTCTATAAACTACAGTTTTCTCCTAAAGACATCTTAATTCTGGAAACATTTATTTAAAATACAGTAATATTTTTTTAATTTAGTTATTTTTTTTTAAATGTCTTGAATAAGGATTCTACCTCATTTGTTTAATATTAACTAAATATATGCAGGTTTTGTTTTGCTGATTTCCTTGTTTTATTTTTCAGTCCTTCTAGCATGCAACATTGTTAGTTGTTTCCATGGTGACTCTAATTGATTTCTTTCTACTGTTTTTACAGGCTTTTCCAAGGTTTATACAATACATCCTTGTTGTAGTTATTTTTATCTTTGTAGGATACACAACATTCTCTTGCAAACAAAGATTGGTAAGTAAAACTATCCAGGGGTGCACAGTTCCCAAATATTCGGGCTGGTTCAGCATAGGATCTCGACCACCAAAGCCAACACAGTCGGTCCATATCAAGATGAATAAGTCATGCAGAACCTCTGGCTTTGGGAACAGAAAGGAGAACAAGTCGGCCAGCTGACAATACAAAATGTTCCGACTCCCAAATGAATGTTCCTGAATCAGAAGTGAAAATAAAACACTGTTGTGATGTCTCAAATGGGAGAGAAAAATGCCAGAGCGAAAATTGGGGCGTCTATGTGTTATACATACAACCATCCCTGTCTCTGCATCTCTGCTTTTTTATGTTCCTTTGAATGACAGCCTTCATAATTCGTTGTGAACACTTGAGTTGATGTTTTCCTACGCAGTTCCAGCCCTACCATGAGGCAGAGTGGGATGATTGCCTATCATGGAAGATCACAGATACTGAATTTGAAATGGGTTGGAGAGAGAGACACCATCTTGTTTTTCATCTCAGGCAACCGAGGTCATACGTTGATCAGAATCTCATAGCATCCATCTACTCCTCAGTTTAATTTCATCTTGATAGCACAAGGAAGCTAGTTGGTAAAGGCAGTCATAAATTATAATGAGCAATAGAAGTGATTTGAAAATGCATTCATTGCATTCTAGCCCACATTTTCTCCCTGTCAGAAGAGTATGTAAGAAAAGGAACAAGAAATTCATAAATAACTTTAAAGTTGGTTTAAATTTCATTTTTGAAGTGTTACAGAGGTGCTTATGAGAGCCTATCTATAATGCTAATCAGACCTTTTCCTCCATCATCCCCAATAGTTAGCTAGCGCATCTTATTTCTGATGAAAATCTTCACATGCTAAAAACCATGGTTTGCTCTATTTTGATCTGAATATTGCCCTGGGTCACCCTCGGTCCTCCATTTCCCTATTCGACACAGATGCTGAATGAAACATCTATAAAACATCTATTAAAAACATCTATAAAACATCTGTAAAAAACACTGAAGATGGCATGTAATTTCGTTGTAGGAGGTGCAATGACAATAAACTAAACTAAACTAAACTAAAAAAATTGTAATTATTGGTTGAATGCAAAGACAAGACATATTCTTCCAATCTTCTGCTAACAATCACCTGATGCTCGGGGTTGGAGAGAAGAAAAAATTCCTGAGGGAACCTGCAGAAAGAATGTGGGAGCTCACGAACCATCAACTTTGAAATATATTTCCCCTGTGAAAAAGATTTAGAGACACTGACATTTCATGGCCATTCAGAAGCATTAAGCACAGTTACGAATCCTACACACCACTTGTACATTTTTTAATGTACATAAATCTTATTTGTGTGTTCCATGAAATAGATAGAATATATATGTGTGTGTGTGTGTGTGTTTTCTCAAGATCACCTGGTATACCCAAATATGGGAGAGAGCATACTGCTTCCTTTTGCCTTTCAGTCCCACTCCAGGCCCTCAGACAGTCGCATTCTATATATGCATTTATATATAGTATAACTGGTTTGTCGTGAATGCGACTGTCTGAGGGCCCCTGGAGTGCGGCTGAAAGGCAAAAGGAAGCAGTATGCTCCCTCCCATATTTGGGTATACCAGGGGATCTTGAGAAAAAACATATAATCCCTCCCCTGGTTCAGCTGATAAGGGAGGAGAGCCTGGGGCTTAGAAGGTTAAAGCAACTGCCTGATAGGCAGGCAGCCCAGGTTCGAATCCTAGTAAGGGTATGGCTAGCTGATGAGAGCTAAATAGCTTGAAATAGCACCTCATGGCTCTCTCTAGTCATGGTGGCTGGGGAATTTGGGGAGTTGAAGTCCGCAGGTCTTAAAGTTGCTGAAGTTGGACACCTCTGATTTAGAGGGTCACAAACTTTGCCACTCATGGCTCTCTATAGAGCACTGCTTGAAAGCATGACTCTCCCAAGCAAAGTCTGCTTCCATGCAACATTTCTTTATTTCAGAATGCAAATGAATATATCTAAATATTGCATAAATAATGAGCCTTTGGCCATAGGTGCATCTGGGTGGAAAGCTTTTCTCTATCTAACTTAAAGCTCTACTTTCAAAGGTTTCCAGCAATGCAGAACTACACATTTGGGGACGTGTCTGTGTTCCTGGTAAATGCACACAAATGCAGGAAAATGAGTTGCTTTATATTACAGTACCTCCCACTCCTCCACCAGCATCAATTTAATATGCATTAAGATGCATAAACATTTTCTTTCCCTGTACCCTGAAATCCGATGTTCCTCCATTCCTATACTTCACATCAGTCCTGCCTGCCGGTTTCTCTTGGTATCAGCAGTGTATTTTGATTCACATTTCTTCCTGCATTTCCTTCAGCATCAAGAACTTTTTTTTTGTTTTTTTGTTTCACAAAACTTAGCAAGGCCTTTTCTAAAAAGAGCTTAAATGTCTTAAAAATAAATCTGAAGCTTTAATGCTGTGTAATTATCTTGTCTGTTATCTCATCTGCTGTTTAATCTTCCATTCCTTCCTGTGACATTTTATGACAGTCTTTCCCATATGGCCCCTTCCAGATGTGCTGATGTGAAGGTAGCCAGCAGGGCATACTGGCCAGGAACTCTGGGAGGTGCAATCCGAACACATCTGGAAGGAGCCAGGTAAAGAACGGTTGTATTATGCCCACTTTTTATGATTCATAAAGGGATGTCTATGAGGCCATGTTGCCTCTGGCCGTAGGAAGCCATTCCCGTAGCCTCAACTCTCCCCACCAACTGTAAAATCTACAGTACAGTACAGGGAGATGTTGACTTACTTTAGGGAATTGTCAGCATCAGACTAAGACATGATTTAGACTTCTGCATCGCTGCATGTCAGGGAACTTATACATCTTTCGTTTGGAGATGGTTGCATTGCAGTTGCATTTATACTTCATTGGAGATCTCTCCTCTAGCTGTTCCATTTTGTTGTTTGAATGTGGCTTGCCTTCCACCTGCCTCCCAACAGGAAGTCAGATCCATCAATCAGCATGCAGGACGCGCATCTCCACACAACAAATCAGTTGAGATTTGGGAGGTGTGTGCATCAACCCATCAACAAACATTTCTGCAGCCTACACTTACCCATCAACCACTTCACAAGGTAGGTATGCGTCGATGCCTACACACAGTGGCGGACAAGTCTAAAGCTTGAGTCATGGCATGCAGAGTGACCTGAAGACTCCAGAGCAGTGGTTCTCAACCTTTCTAATGCCGTGACCCCCCGCGACCCCTCCGCCCGCTTCCTCCCCGCCCGGGATGAGGTGACAAAGGGGGCGTGGCACCAGGGGCGACATGCTCCGGGTTCGGGCTTGCCTGTGGGTCGCCGGACAGCTGATAGCGTCGGAAGCGGGAGACTTCACCCGGACGCCGCCATTTGGGTTCTTTTACCCTCTGTGCATGCGCAAAGCTGTCCGGCGACCCGCAGGCATGGCCGAACCGGGACCTTTTCACCCCTGCAGTGACAGTGGCACCAAGATGGTGGGCTAGCGCGTGCGGCGACCCCTGTGAAATGGTCATTCGACCCCCAAAGGGGTCGCGACCCACAGGTTGAGAACCGCTGCTCCAGAGCATTTTTGAAACATTATTGAAACATTCACTATAGTACAGTGCTAGGTGGATCTCTTCAAGGTGCTACATCTTGTTTAGTGCTCTCAGTGGGCAGGATCAAATTCCATTGCTAAAATCATTATCTGTGATGATTGTATGATCTACCCATGACACTTTACGGAAGTCAAAGTTGGACTTTGAAGAAGCAGGCTGGGAAGAATATTGGTGCCTTGAACTTTGGCTGGAGAAGACTCCTGAGAACAGATCAGACAGTCAAGAAAATAAGCTGATGGATCACTGAACAATTCAACCCAGAGTTCTCATTCAAAGGACAAACAGCGAGGGTCAAATTATCCTACTTTGGGCACATTAGACCTAGCTTTTTTGAGAAGGCATTAATATTGGGAAAGGAGGGAGGAAAGAGCAGAAGATGACCAGCCGCAAGAAGGATGAATTCAATAAAAGTGGTGATAAGTGCACTATTGGAAAAACTGAAGGACCAGGTTAGGGGCATATCATCATGGAGAAAATCTATTTATGTTGTCTCTAGGAATAAAAAATGACTTGATGGCACATAAGCAAAAAACAATGTATGCATATGGATATATGTACTCAGTGCTGAATTAAAGAGAGGGGAGATTGAATTGTAGTCCATCCTTGGGCAAAGCTGGTTCAGTGACTTAAGGCCAGTTACTCTCACAGCCCCAGGAAGAAAGCAATGGCAATCCGCTTCCAAAAAATTTTCAAAGAAAACTGCAGAGACTTCTCCATGTAGTCACCAGAAATCAAGGCCGTCCTGAAGACCTCCCCCCACCCAAAGGGTTTATCTTTTCATATTTGTTTTTATACTGCCAAAATTACTGGAAATATTTGGTTGCTACCATGAGTTTATATGTTGCTTCTATCAGCAAATTGTGAAATGTGACCACAAGTTTAACAGCTGATTGCTAGCTGCCAACTAACCTATATCTAATTCATAGGTAGGATTATTTTTTTTAAAAAATTCTCCAAGTAAAATGTCATTTGCATAATCACCAAGATTAAACACATATTCAGATATAGTTGGTGGGGGGGGAGAGAAAGGAATACTAGGTATGTTCACTGTCTTGAGTTATAAAAATAATAAAAGTGGAATATAAATTAAATAAAATAAAAAATATAATTATAATTATTTCTCCTCTCCATCCTTCCTTACAGTCATTTTACAGACCCATGTTTCTCTAGGACAGGGGTGGGGAACGATGGCTCTTTTATGACTTGTGGACTTCAACTCTCAGAATTTCTGAGCCAGCCATTCTGGGAGTTGAAGTCCACACGTCATAAAGAGGCCATCGTTCCCCATCTCTGATCTAAAGCATCTGTTCCTTGGAGAAGAACCCAGAGAACATTGATCGGTACAGTTGCTAAGAACTGACAATGACTTGATGGCATACAATCAATCAATCAGTCACATTTCTGAATCTTCTGAATGCAGCTGCATAAGATTGTAAAATCGTTCTCCCCCTCTGCTGTGGGATAACTTCTACGTTTTTGGTTTGGGAGACTGTGTGGGGCAGGACAGTTTGGTCCACAGAGAGAAGTGTGAGGCTGGGCCAGTTAATGTAACTTGGGCCCTCTAACTTCCCTGCCATCCATAAGGCTACATGACTATGTGTACAATTTATGTTTTCCAGAAACCTAAAGGTTACTTCCTTACACCAATCTGACTTACAGCTAGCGATTTTCATCCTGACATGCTGGTGCACAACAATCTTTTGCTCATTCACCTTTAAAAAACAAAAGGAGTGATAATCATATTTTCTACTGTCAAATTATTTTTTATATCAGATAAATGTCACACGGGTATATTTTTAGTGTGTTGTGTGTGCTGCATTTTAAAAATACCAGTTTGCCAAAATGCTTCTCTGTGAAATTACTCTCGCACATAGAGCTTTGGTTTAAATAAAGACATTTTCCACAGAATAATACTTGAAGAATTCCAGATACAAAACATCATGCATGCTCTTTAGCAAATGAGAGTTATTACATAAGTTGCTTTTTCTCTGTAATAAACCTTTTAAATCTACATTGAAATAGTCTCTGTAGTTGTATTATCTGAAGAGCTATTGTTATCTCTAAAAAGATTATCTCTATAACCAGTAATCGTAGACTAAACATTAAAAAGTGTATAAGCATCCATAATATTTTTTTAAAAAAACATTTTCTTTGTTATATGACTCAGAGAATGTACAGAATTTCATTGTGAGAAGCATTTTAAAGCTGTTATCTCAATGCAGTGCTAAATTTATTCACCAGGGGTCATCAAAGGTCTGAATTTTCTTTGTCTACCTGTTGACTCAAATATATATATTTTAAAAATCTCCAAGTTTCCATAATAAATTAGCATTCAGGGTTTTTCAATGCCAATCACTGGCAGTTCTATAGATACGTTCAAGAATTATTCTGAATATTCACCATATAGTGATACTTTCTTTGCACTTTGCAGAATATTCTTCAAGCGCAGCTACAAAAGATGATAATGGTGATTCTGACAGAAAGTCCATTTTGTCAAATTATTAAATAAAGGTGACAGCAATAAAGGTTGCATTCAGTGAAGAAAGAAGAAATGTGAAAAACAGCTTTTGAATCAAGCTACATTTCTTCGTAGTTACACATCTACCTCTCAATATTAAACATTCTGGGAGAAATAGGTTTAACTTATATATTTAAAAGGTCATCACCATGAACTAGAGATAGTCCTCGACTTAAAACAGTTCGTTTACTGACCAAAGTTACAACGGCACTGTAAAAAGTGACTTATGACCATTTTTCATGCTTACGACCGTTGCAACATCCCCATGGTCATGTGATCAAAATTCAGATGTTTGGCAACTGGTTCATATTTATGACAATTGCAGTGTCCCAGGGTCATGTGATCAGCTTTTGCAACCACCTGACAAGCAGAGTCAATGGGGAAGCCCGATTCACTTAACAACCCTGTTACTAACTTCACAACTGCAATGATTCACTTAACAACTGTGGCAAGAAACATCGTAAAATAGGGCAAAACTCATTTAACAAATGTCTCACTTAGTAACCTAAATTTTGGGGTCAATTGTCGTAAGTTGAGGACTACCTGCATAAATTGGAGCAGATAAAACATTTCATACAGATGAAATTTTAGACAGAAATATCATTTTCATACCAAACAGCCTGCAATGCATGTGCATGCCAATATTTATATTTACAAGAACGTTGCAATACAGCCCATTCAGGGGAGAAATGCTACCAGTTCAGCCCGGTTCTCCAGAACCGGTAGTAACAAATGCTGCCGGTTCACAGAACCGGTAGTAAAAATGCTTTTAAAAAGTTAAAAAAAAAAAAGTTCCTACGATTGGGCGGCACAGCTGATTGTCACAGCTGATGAACCTTTTTTTTACTTTTTTAAAAGCATTTTTACTACCTATTCGCTGGAACTGGTAGTAAAAAATGCTTTAAAAAGTCAAAAAAAGTCCCAACTCTCAGCTGTTTGACAATCAGAGGTGGGAACCTTTTTTTAAAAAAACTTTTTTAAAGCATTTTTTAAAAACTACCTATTCAACCGAACTGTGACTCTGTGAGGTTCCTGCTTTGTTGCAGGGGCCATTTTGTGTGAAGTCCAGCTGCTTCTGCATTGTGTGTGAGTCAGTTGTGTAGGAGTCAGTTGTATAGCTTTTGTGTTATCTTTGTGCAAAGTGTGATAGTTGGTTTTTGAGCTCTTTGTGGCTCTGAGGTTCCTGCTTGTTGTTGCAGGGGCCATTTTGTGTGCTTTTGCATTGTGTGTGAGTTAGTTGTGTGGCTTTTGTGTTGTTTGTGTGTGAAGTGTAAAAGTTGGTTTTTGAGCTCACCCAGTCACATGACCATGACCACCAAGCCATGACCACCCAGTCACATGACCACCAAGCCACGCCCACCAAGCCACGCCCACAGAACCGGTAGGGAAAATTTTTAGATTTCACCACTGAGCCCATTGTTTTAATTTTTTTTAATGCCTATATTATAAGTAAGTATGCCACCTTCTATCTTTATCTCTCTGCAATTTGCAAAAATGCAGACACTGAGAAAAGGAGTAAAGGAGGCATCTTGCATAACATAAATTACAGATATTATCGCATGTTTTTGCCAAATCAGTAAGCAGCAGGGCTGAAAAGATTTCATCACATCAAAATAACAAATTTTGCAAAAGCAAAGCTGATAGACTTATCCATTTGTACTCTTAATCTGAACCTATGATAAAAATTGGGAGAAAAAGCTTACAGAAGCTATATTTTCCTTCAGTTTGAATTCATTGTGACTATAGAATCAATGATTGCATACAAAGTTAAAAACCATTAGTTTTATATTATTTTCAGACTGATCTATTATCTGACAATATTATTTTCAGACTGATCTATTATCTGACAGACTGATCTATTATTTGACAGACTGATCTATTATCTGACAAAGTCCCCAAATGTTGTAATCTTAGAAAAGCAACATGCCTCTTTTCTTTAGGCATAGATCGGAAAGAATTTTGGATATTTTATTTCCTCTGCCCTCTATTCTAAGAAGAAATTATATAACGAAAAAACTGACTTCAGAAAAACAGGAAACCTTTTACAGATAGTCCTTGACTTACAACAGTTCGTTTAGTGACCGTTCGAAGTTACAACAGCACTGAAAAATGTGACGTATGACCATAGTTCACAGTTACGACTTTTGTAGCATCCCCATGTCTTGTGATCAAAATTCAGATGCTTGGCAACTGGTTCATATTTATGACCGTTGCTGTGCCCCAAGGTCATGTGATCACCTTTTGTGACAAGCAAAGTCAATGGGGGAGCCAGATTCACTTTACAACTGGGTTACTAACTTATCAACTGCAGTGATTCCCTTAACCGAGGTGACTGTAACCGATTCCCTAAAGAGCCGAGGTGGCGCAGTGGTTAGAGTGCAGCACTGCAGGCTACTTCAGCTGACTGCTAGCTGCAGTTCGGCAGTTCAAATCTCCCCAGGCTCAAAGTTGACTCAGCCTTCCATCCTTCCGAGGTGGGTAAAATGAGGACCCAGATTGTTGGGGGCAATATGCTGACTCTGTGAACTGCTTAGAGAGGGCTGTAAAGCACTATGAAGCGGTATATAAGTGCTATTGCTATTGCTATTAACAACTGTGGCAAGAAAGGTCATAAAATGGGGCAAAACTCACTTAACAAATGTCTCACTTAAAAACAGAAAATTTGGCCCAATTGTGACCGTAAGTCGAGGATTACCTGTATTTACCCTCTGTCTACATATCTAACAAATGGTTGAGACTTAACATGCTTATCTCCAGTCATTCCTCGTCCATAAACCAGATTCTACAATGCCTCTTTCCAATGAGTAGCATCGGTCCACTAGAGCAGGGGTCTCCAACCTTGGCAACTTTAAGACTTGTGGACTTCAACTCCCAGAGTTGAAGCAAAGCTGGCTGAGGAACTCTGGAAGTTGAAGTCCACAAGTCTTAAAGTTGCCAAGGTTGGAGACCTCTGCACTAGATTGGTTGAACTGGTGCATGTTTTTCTTCCCATAGCAATCGGTGTTGCTTTCTGCACTACTTAGGTAAAGCTGTTGAATCTCCCCCTCGGTTTCCAGAATGGGAATTGAGTCTCCTAGTCAATCAACTGTATGTTAATTAAGCAGCACTGCACTCAAAATATCTGCCATAACTTTCCTTTGCCTAGTGTCTGCTTAGAGAGGGCTGTAAAGCACTGTGCAGTGGCATATAAGTCTAAGCTCTGTTGCTGTTGCTATCTTCCAGCAGCATCGAGAATTCTGGGAGCTGCAGTCTGGAGACCAAAGCTTTACTGAGCTTTGAACTGAACTGAGACCAGAGCTGGAGACCAAGACGTGGGAAAATAAAAAATAATCTTGAAAGTTATCCAAAGTCATCTCCCATTCCTACTTTGCCAAATAGGAAAGAAATGGCCTCGGTCTGGGAAACTGTCACATCCATCAAATGTACAATGGAAAAAACATAGGGCAGGGGAGGTTGTGAAAGTGCCTCTATGTCCTTCTATTAAATTATGG
Source organism: Thermophis baileyi (assembly GCA_003457575.1). Taxonomy (NCBI): domain Eukaryota; kingdom Metazoa; phylum Chordata; class Lepidosauria; order Squamata; family Dipsadidae; genus Thermophis; species Thermophis baileyi. Next base: position 503,623 of record QLTV01000613.1, on the reverse strand, counting down.
TGCTTTCTTTAGCTAGCATAGAATGCAATTGTCAGGATGCTTGATGATCAATGAGATGTTTGAACCATGCTTGGATCACCAGTTTTGGGCCAGTCACATTGGTCAGTTATTTGTTTCAGGTTGAATGCAAAGTTCTCGTTCTGAACTGTAACCTTAAATGATTTGGGAACAGTTTTGATGAAGAGCTGCATGGATTAATATGAACCCTGATGAGCTTTGGGATAAACCTCAAAGGACTGGCCAAGAAACATTAAATGGATACGTAGTATCAGGAAATTTTTCTTTTCAATGATGGCTCCATATTTGTGAAAATCACCCTTGGGAATTTGCATATGACTTTTTATTCATGCTTTTCTTTACAAAATTTCTTCTGCCACTCAATTGCTTATTGATGTTTTAGTTTAGCATTTTCACTATCTCTGGCCAGCAGATCTAAAGATTAGTTGACCTGAGAGGCTGATCTATCTTTGTAAGATTTTTTATCATGTTAACATAAACATTAAATTTGTCCAAATCAGGACAAAGATCTTGATATATAGATCTCTATAACCAGTGATCATAGACCAAACATTTAAAGTTCATGATCCTGAGTGAAGTCATAAGCAAGGCTTATGGAGATGGCCATCTTCCCCAGTCCACAGTATCCCTAAAATACTTCAGATGTTTCTATTGGTTAATGAGGAATCTGATTTCAGCAACTATCTCAAATTCGCACTCACTATTTATCATACCATGTTACTTGGTAGAGATTTATTTATTTATTTTATTTTATAAAATTTATATGCCGCCCAACTCCCGAAGGACTCTGGGCGGCTTACATCATAAAAAATAAAACATATAAAAACAATTTAAAAAAGAAAGGGGAAAAAAAACCCCAACTATATTTAAAATAAAACATTCACACAACCATGCATGGGCCAATCAGAACAACTATTGGCCCCAGGCCTGCCGGAAAAGCCAGGTCTTAAGGGCTTTACGGAAGGCCAGTAAGGTGGGGGTAGTACGGATCTCGGGGGGAAGTTGGTATAAAACATATAAAAACAATTTAAAAAAGAAAGGGGAAAAAAAACCCCAACTATATTTAAAATAAAACATTCACACAACCATGCATGGGCCAATCAGAACAACTATTGGCCCCAGGCCTGCCGGAAAAGCCAGGTCTTAAGGGCTTTACGGAAGGCCAGTAAGGTGGGGGTAGTACGGATCTCGGGGGGAAGTTGGT
>QLTV01000613.1:480788-500566 GCA_003457575.1 Thermophis baileyi | reverse complement strand
TTCCTCCTTTCCCTCAATGTTAAGGAGGGAACGAGTTACCTTGAACAGGGCGGATGGGCGAGAATCAGCCGATGCAATAAGAGCGGAAAAATGCAACCGTTTTGCCGCCCGTATCGCCACTAAATAAGTCCTAATGAAGGCTCTTAGAAGTGCTCGGTCAGATTCGGATTTGCTGGATCTCCAGTGTCGCTCTAGACGTCTCTTGTGGCGTTTCATCTCCCGGAGCTCATTGGTGAACCAGGGAGCTCTACGGGATCTACTGCCATGTAGAGGTCGCACAGGCGCAATCCGATCTAGAGCCCCAGAGGCNTGCAATAAGAGCGGAAAAATGCAACCGTTTTGCCGCCCGTATCGCCACTAAATAAGTCCTAATGAAGGCTCTTAGAAGTGCTCGGTCAGATTCGGATTTGCTGGATCTCCAGTGTCGCTCTAGACGTCTCTTGTGGCGTTTCATCTCCCGGAGCTCATTGGTGAACCAGGGAGCTCTACGGGATCTACTGCCATGTAGAGGTCGCACAGGCGCAATCCGATCTAGAGCCCCAGAGGCCGCCCTGTTCCAGGCGGCTACTAGAGCCTCAGATGAATTGTGGACAAGGGATTCAATTCAAGAGATGGAATTGATAGACTAATTCTAATACATTTGGTGGGCAGCCAGTTGAGGAAACCCTTAACCATTATCTTCCTTATACAGATTTCTATGTTCATGGCTTTGTTCTTAAAGACTGGCAATATGTGGACTGAACTAGGCTACCATTAGATGCATTACTTGAACAATTGTTAACCAGGAGGGAACTGTTGATAGGTATTCTGTGGGGTTCTTCTCTAGACTCCGAACTATTCTATGTTTATAAGTGACTTGGAAGAAGGGTTTGAAAATATGATTATGCACTTTGCAAATGATATAAAGATGGAGAGATAGCAGAGATCAAGATTAGAGGTATCAAGAATCATTAGGAATGTGAAAATCAGGAACACTGGATAGAAACTAGCAAGCTGAATTCAGTGGAGACAAATGGAAAGTTCTGCATTTGGACAGGAAAAATTAAAAAAAAGAGTATAGGAAGGCCATATGAAAAGATTCTGGGTGTTGTGATAGCAGATAAGTTGAACATGAGCTAACAATGTGAGGGAGCTGCAAAAAATCAACTATCTACAAATACAATTCTAGGCAGTATTTATTATTTAAATTTATTGGCCACCCAACTCCTGTAGCAATAGAACTAAAAGTGTTGAGATTTTTTGATTTTGCGTTGGTCAGACTGTTCAAATTGTTGAGTCCAGATTTTGGCACCACAGTTTAGGAAGAACATTGGAATCTTTTTTAGAAATTTCAAGAACAACTAACAGTGATAAGGGGCTGGGAGAAAGAAAAAAATATATACATAAGGAATATTTGGAGAACTGGGTATGTTTAGGCTGGAGTAGAGTAGATTGTGAACATCTGAAAGGCTATCACGTGGAACATGGGTTAGAAGTGTCCAGATTTGTTTGAAGACATAGAACCAGACACCATGGGTTCAAATTACAAGGAAGTAGTTGGTTGGATATCAGTGAAAAAAATTATAATGGTAAGATATGTTCAACACTGGAACAGACTGTCTTATTTTTTCTGAAGGTATTCAGGGATACTGTGCAGTACTGTACTGGGCAGAGGATCGACTAGGTGACATCCAATCTCCTTTCCAACCCCTTCTATGTTTTATGATTCTATAAAAAGTACTTGCTAGGTAGGAACACTTATAATTTAGCCAGCAAGGGAAATTTTTTGCAAATACACATTTTGTTCCAAACCCATCTTGCATATCCTGAATCAAATCAGTACTGTAATTCTAAAAGTTTCTCACATCAGAGATGGGTTCCTACTGGTTCGGACCGGTTCTATAGAACCGTTAGTAAGGTGGCGGCGTGGGTTGCTAGAACCGGTAGTGACCCACACCTGCCACGCCCCCGAACCGGTTCTTTCGGCGGCGCCATAGGTGCTGCCATTTTGTTTTTTGCTTCTGCGCATGCGCAGAAGCTTTTTTTAAGTACTGCACATGTGCAAAGTGTGCACGAAGCGCACTGCGCATGCGCGAAGCGCCCATGCGCCCGCACGGCGTGACACTGAGCGAACCAGCAGCAAGGTAAAGTAGAACCCACCCCTGTCTCACATGACTATTCAGAGCTATCCTTTCTTCAAAATTATAGGTCACACATGAATGAAGTGCCTTCTAACAAAAGAAGAATCATTTCTTGATTTAAAAATTCCCAGGATTCAGCTATCCTTGCTTTAATTAATCATCCAATTAAAATAGCATGTGGCATACATTCACTGGGCTACTGTTGAGAAAAGTACCTGTTTATGTTAAAAATGCCCCATGGAGGCATACATTTAATTTAATAGGATGGATCCAACTGGATTCATCTGTTGATGAAATGTATCTATCAATGGGATAGGCTTCCTCCTAACGGTGTATTTTTGTCCAATATGTGGCCTCAATGACAAGGGGACTCTCTGGATTACTGTTGGAGATCTCAGGAGCAGCTAAAACAGAGAGAAGGTAACTTTACAAAAGCCCAAATTAGTATTAAAATTGGATATAACTCTTTTTCGTATTCTGCTTCATAATGGATGGAATAGTGATTTGGATAGGTTTATGACATTTCTTCTTTGGGAAGAGAAGACTTATAAATGTCTACGGAGATTCTCAGTCATCCAGGTTATGGCTGTCCCAAAGGTGCTTTTTCAAGAGGCAACTGGACTTTCTGGTTTTTCTTTGAAGACGTTTCTTTTCTCATCCAAGAAGCTTCTTCAGCTCTGACTGAAGAACCATCATCAATGAGATGATGATGATTCCCCACCATCCAGTCAGAGCTGAAGAAGCTTCTTGGATGAGAAGCAAAATGTCTTCAAAGAAAAAACAGAAAGTCCAGTTGCCTCTTGAAAAAGCACCTTTGGGAGAAGACTAATAAATTTTACTAAATTATCCATTAAAAAATCTTGAGGTATCTACAAACTGGATTTCCATTGCATTGCTCTCCAGTTGTGGTAGAGCTACAGCTCCTAAATCCGATCCAAATTCAACCCATGCTTACTGGGAATTGAAGGAATCGGAATCCCATCATGCATCTAAACTAAATCTGAACAATCTTAAATGTGAAGACTGGTTGGTTTTGGCATGCAGTTCTTCACATTTAAGATTGTTCACATTATGAGTCTGCTTTTCTTTTATTGGAGTGATTCAACATGGGTTCAATTTTATGTATTCTCTCTTTCCATGGTTTCAAATAACTTCTAGAATTAATGGGCTATTACTTAATAATTCCAGTCCGAGAGTCTGTGTTTTCTCGTGGCAAAGTATGAAACATTGTCATCAGCCTAGACATTCATAAGCAGAAACTCAACAGCTCTCTGTACCTTACCTGTTTATTATATTAATTTTCATAATCCTTAGTCATTAGGCCTGATCTTGCAGGATAACCTTCAAAAGTTTCAATGAGGGGGTCTAATTCAAACAAGCTTTGCAGTGCTGCTCTAGTTAGGGAAAGAATTAACAAGCCAAATGTCCTGCCTTGTCTGTCATTAATAATACTGGGACTTTGAGACATTCTTGATAAAATCAGATTTGGGGAAAAAGAACATTCCTATCCAGGGGTGTTATCCTAGGAACATCTAAGCTACAGTACAATGAATAACAATTGTCTCTTGTCTGTTATTTTTAGCCTAGATAGTTTTCAGACGTTTTCGGAGCTCCTTTGGTATTTTCTGCTCAGAAAACAGGGTCCTGAATACTGGTACCCTAAACCAGGGGTCTCCAACCTTGGCAACTTTAAGCCTGGCGGACTTCAACTCCCAGAATTCTGGGAGTTGCAGTCCTCCAGGCTTAAAGTTGCCAAGGTTGGAGACCCCTGCCCTAAACCACAGAAGAAAGTTGGGGGGGCCTCAATTGTGCCATTAAAAAAACAGACTGAAAAAGCAGAAATGGCAGTCAATGTATTTGAAAAATTCATCACATTTTGCTTATTTTCTTCTTCCTGTGGGATAAGAGGAAGGCTAAAACCCTCATTTCTTTTTTTGTGGATTAGAGAAACAAGCTCCTGGGTAACCATTGTTCTATTGTAATCTTCTGGCATACCCTGGAAATTCTTTGGGAGTGACAGAAATTTTTCTCTTGGTATATTGTGCTATAGAATAAATCATGCACCCAAAACTCACAGCTTCTTTAAGCTGTTTTTTATTATTTTTATTCCCTACACCATTTTCTTTTCTTTCTTTTCTAAAAGTAGAAGTTGGGTATTGTAAAACAACAGCAATATTAATCTTTTGATTTTCTTTTCTCCAAACTTTTCTTTTCACCCTGTCGAAGGTAAATCTCAAGAGCCCTGTGATAGAAAATGAGTGTCAGGCTGTGCAAATAGCGGAGAAACAAAATCAGCTTTTAAAAGAGTTGGCAGAACCTACTTTTTCCCAAGAACTTTGACAATGAAGGGAGATTTTAATAAACCTAAATATCTCTGCTGAAACCTTAGTGTATCTCAGTTGTTTTCTTTCACAGGGATCCTGTGAGCTGCTGAATCCACTTGGCAGGACTTGAGATAAGAGTAATGAATCCAAGTTCAGTTACAGGTTAGAAGTGTGGACCTCATGGCTTGATCATGGCTCAGCACTTGAGATAGGTCCCATCAGACAGAAGCTCCTTGAATGCCTGGTTAACTTGGGCTTAGGAATGGGCAACATCAAAAATGGATGGATGGATGGATGGATGGATGGATGGATGGATGGATGGATGGAAAGGAAGGAGGGAAGGAGGCATTCAGCTTTTAATCCTATAGAAATGTGTTGGAGAGTTTGACCCTACAAATTAGGCTGCTATTCTAAGAATCTGGTCTAGTTGCTAAAGAAGTCATTGAGCCTGTTTCCCTAGAAAAGTACCTGATTAAGTTTTGAAACCTTCTCCCCTTATAATGAACATGGAAATTGGCTTGCCTATTTGCATGAGATCATTCTTTTGGGGGGAAATTATTGTCTTTGGGGTACTCTATGCCTGAAATCCTCATATCCCCCAAGCAGGAAAGGAAAGTACTTTACATTCACCTTGGATATGCAACAACCTTCCTTGTGTAAATAATCCTTGTTTTAGTTGTGAATCAGTGCAACCACTGTTAGTGCATTTGTTTTGATGTTGCTTCCAGGAAGGTCATGGATGGCCTCAGGGTAAGGGCAGCCTCCCACACAATGTCTGATTCAAATACTATGATGATATTGGAAATAATCTCCGAGGGCAGGTCTTTTTATATTTACTCGTTTCTGGAGTAAAATGTGGGGATGTTCCATCGTTTTCTTCACCTTCTGTTCTTCCTCTAACTGAATCCCAACATTTGACAGTTAGCCATGAAGAAGCTGCATACAACTAAATGTATATTGTCCTTAGAGATACTAGGGATTAGTTTAGTAATGGACACCCCCACTCCATTACATCTGATTCAGGGGTGGGTTCTAACTTACCTCGCTGCCGGTTCGCTTCCTCCCGCGCCGCGTGGCCGCACATGCACTTTGCGCGCGCGTGCGCATGCACAGTGCAAACAAATTTTAAAAAATGTAAAAAAAAAATTAAAAAGCCAAAAACAAGATGGCGACGCAACTTGGCTTCTGCGCATGTGCAGAAGAAAAATTTAAAAAAAAAAATTCAAAAAAATAATAATAAAAAGATGGCGGCGCCCACGGACCGGCACTGACCGAACCGGATCCGTGATGTCATCGTGATGTCACCAGCGGGTCGCTACCGGTTCGGGCGATCCGGTCCGAACCGGGAGGAACCCACCTCTGATCTGATTGTGCTCTTTAGTCCAGGTTCCTTTGCACATAAACACACCTGATCAATTCAGTTTAGTCTGAAATGGCTTTCTTCAAAGTATTTCCCAAATTCCTTCTGGCACCCTTCTCAAGCCAATCTCTCAAACTAAAATGTCACTCTTGCTAAAGAGAGAGGCTTCCAAACGTACTTCAACCCGTCTCTGGGTGCATAAATCAAAGCCAAATCTCTGGCACATTCAGAGAGATTGATTTATGTGCAATCAGATCTTGAAGGATTTTCCGTCTAGAATTTAGGAAGAATGAGGGCTGGGTATGAGCATCCTCATTCACACATCTAAATTGCAATTGTTCTATTCGTTTCCATGGAAAAACATCTCAGGAATAATGTCACTTCTGTAAGAAGAGGATGATGCCAGTGGGTTTAATGATTAGCTACTAGCTGGGAAATGCTGCCAAACCTGTTACTTGCAATAGTGCAATAAAAGTCTTTTCTTTTATGGTGACATTAGGGGACTTTAACAAGTCAAGTCAAAAAGCAAGGCTGTTAATAATGAAAGAGAGCCACGAGACACAAGTCTTTGTTTTCAGTGAGAAATCATCATTGAGAGTTGCCATTCTAGCTTTCTGTGCAATGATAGCAGCTTCACAAAGAGCCGAAGGAAAGCTTTATTTGTCCACTGTTCCAGTAACGAGGCTGGGGTAGGAGTGGAGGTAGTGGGCTCAGATAAACCTAAACTTCAACCCAACAGAAGTCATTCATGCAGATAGGCCCAAACTATCCTTCTGATGTTCTGAGTCCATGACAGTCAAGTGCAATTCTTATTTGAATCCTTAAACAGAAATCTAATATTAGGCTTGTTACGTACTGCCGTACGGAGCACAGATTTGCATAGTCGCCGCTGATTGGCTAATCTAGCAGCGGGAGAAATAAACTACTGTCAGTGGCCAGCGGGCTGCGGGGAAGCCCTTAAAAGCGGCTTCCCTGCAGCCTGCCGGCAGTTCGTATTGCAATCAGCTAAGGAGAAATAAAGGTGCTGAACTGTTCCTATGTCTCGCCTCTTCTTTCCCACGCAAATCTAACACTGGCGACGAAGGTGGTGGAAGAAGGACAACAGGACAAAGGCACCTCATGGCATCCACGGCCATCTTAGAAGCAAGCACCGACCTGCTCCGGCCAAACTTCAGGATGGCTACTCAAACCTCTCCTGCTCCAGCGATCTTCGACCTGAAGAATGGACAACCTATATGAGCCGTTTTCGCATGTTTCTAGAAGCCAACAACTTCCAGGATCTGCCAGACAACAGGAAGAAGGTTCTCTTCCTAACCTACTGCGGGCCAAAAATTTATAAAATGGCTCAAACCCTGGTGGCACCCACAGACATTGAGTCCATTTCCTGGACAACCGCTTCAGATGACCCTGAAGGAACACTACGCTCCTGCAGCAACCCCGATGGTCAGCAGAAATGAATTCTACCATCGCCGCCAGCACGATGGTGAATCCATCAATGACTTTGTTGCCAAACTCCAGGAGATCGCAACCAAATGCGAATTCATAAACCCGGAGGAAATGATGAAGGATCGCATCATTCTAGGAATGAGAGATCTCAACCTACAAAAAAAAACTGCTGATCAGAAGGGGGGCAATGTTCAAGGATGTCATGGAGGAAGCTCAAGCCGCCGAATCCTCGGACAACTCAGCCGCAGACATCCGAAAGACCGCCACAGTCCATCGCACACACAGGGAGCCCGATTGGATGACCGAAGTCCCCAAATACGATGACGAGGAGGATGAAGTGGTGCACCGTGTTCAGTCGGAAAAAAGGGTAAGCCCCAGAGACTGTGAGAACAGGCAAACACGATGCTCGGGTTGCCTAGGGAGCCACGCCAGGACGCTTTGCAAATTCAAAGACGCCATTTGCCACCGCTGCCAGAAGAGAGGGCACATCGCGGAAGCCTGCAGAGCCACCCAACCGACCCCATACCAGCCAGCCCAGTACCAACCCAAACAACCCATGGTACAGGGAAGACAAGGGCAGAACCATTCGGGAGGCCATCGGGGTAGGCGCAGGGATGATTACCAATACCAGGACAACTGGGGGATCTACAACACTGTGGGTCACTCCGACGCCGGGCAAGGGGAGAAGTTCCACATCACCGTGGCCATAGAAGGAACCCCATGCCAGATGGAGGTAGATACCGGCTCCATATTCACTATCATGTCCTGGGGAACCCTGAAGCAAGTCCTACCGACCTTCCCGAGACACCAGCTGAAGCCACAGCCCATTCGTCTCAACGATTTCCAAGGCAATGCCATCCTAGTGCTAGGACAAGCAGAAGTGCCCATCAGATTCAAAGAATTTAGAGGCAAGCTACCCTTGACTATCGTAGAGGGCAACAGACCGACCCTGCTGGGAGTGGAATGGCTCAAGCCTCTCGGCATCGGTATCACCAGCTTGCATCAAATCAAGGGAGACAAACTGGACAAGCTACTGGCGGACTTCCCAGACGTGTTCGACGGGAGTCTCGGTAAATATAAGGGAAAGCCCATATCATTTTACCTAGACCCCAGTGTCACCCCCATTAGATTAAAGCCCCAAAGAGTCCCGTTTGCACTTCAGCCAAAAGTGGACGAACAACTGGACAAACTAATCACCCAAGGGGTCTTAGAGCCAGTTGATCATGCCACATAGGAGACCCCCATCGTCACTCCAATGAAGCTGGATGGCTCGATTCGCATGTGCACGGACTATAAGGGCACCATTAACAAAGCCCTGCAGCCCAACGCTTACCCTGTGCCCATTGTGCAACATCTATTGCACTCTCTGGGAAATGGGAAAATTTTCGCCAAGCTAGATCTGGCTCAAGTGTACCAGCAGTTGCCAGTGGATGCAGCCACAGCAGAAGCCCAGACAATAGTCACGCACAGGGGGGCTTTTAAGTGCAACCGCCTGCAATTTGGGGTAAGCGTGGCCCCAGGACTGTTCCAGAGCATGATGGAACGCTTACTACATAGCATCCCCGGAATGGTTCCCTATTTTGATGACGTCCTCATCTCGGGGGAATCAGAGGAACAACTTATGACCAGGCTGCGCGAGGTGCTAGGGCGATTCCAACAAAGGGGCCTCAAACGGGACAAATGCAAAATTGGGGTCACCAAAGTAGAATTCCTGGGGTTCCTAATCGACGGGTCCAGCGTTCGCCCCACAGACGCAAAAATAAGGGCCATCAAAGAGGCACCGACCCCCCAAAACAAGGCAGAATTACAAGCTTTCCTGGGCTTACTCAACTTTTATGCCATCTTTTTAAAACAGAAGGCGACCGTTGCTGAGCCTCTCCATAGGCTCCTGGGGAAGATGGCCACATGGACATGGGGACAAAGAGAGGCCAATGCTTTTGCCACCGTAAAGGAATTGCTCTCATCCAACAGCGTCCTCATGCAATACAGTGATACACTCCCCCTACTGCTAACGTGTGACGCATCGCCTTTTGGAGTGGGGGCCGTTCTCAGCCATCAACTTCCCAATGGCTCGGAAGCCCCCATCGCGTATTATTCAAAAACACTTTCACCAGCTGAGCGGAACTACAGCCAGCTGGACAAAGAAGCGCTTGCTGCAGTGGCCGGCATCAAGCGTTTCCATGAATACCTCTACGGCTGCAAATTCGAACTTATGACAGATCATAAACCACTACTGGGTCTACTTGCAGGCAATCAACAAATGCCGCAATACATGTCACCCAGGCTGACTCGATGGTCCATCTTCCTGTCCGGATACAGCTACAAGCTGACCCACCGGCCAGGGAAGAGCATTGGACACGCAGACGCACTCAGCCGCTGCCCAACACCAGACCTCGTGGAAGACCCCGCACCTGTGGCTGAAATATTGCTGGTCGACATTGAACGAACCAGCCCTGTCACATCTCGAGACATCCCAGAACACACAGCGAAACACAAAGTACTGTCCAAGGTCATGAACTGGGTGTTAAGGGGGTGGCCACAGGAAAAAGAAGGGGAAGAATTTAAACCATTTAAAAATAAACAGATTGAACTGTCTGTACTAAAGGGGTGTCTACTGTGGGGGGAGCGAGTTGTAATACCACAGAGCCTACGGAAAAGAGCCGAGGTGGCGCAGTGGTTAGAGTGCAGTACTGCAGGCTACTTCAGCTGACTGTTCAGCGGTTCAAATCTCACCGGCTCAAGGTTGACTCAGCCTTCCATCCTTCCGAGGTGGGTAAAATGAGGACCCAGATTGTTGGGGGCAATATGCTGACTCTGTGAACCGCTTAGAGAGGGCTGTAAAGCACTGTAAAGCGGTATATAAGTCTAAGTGCTATTGCTACTGCTAGTGCTAAAAGGGTGATGAGAACCCTGCACATAGGACACCCCGGAATAGTACGCATGAAAGTGTTGGCAAGGAGTTACCTGTGGTGGCCCAAACTGGATCAGGACATTACAGAGTGGGTGGCAACCTGCCTGCCATGCCAGGAATCCCAGCCGGCTCCACCACGCACCACACCATTAGAATGGGAGATACCCAAAGCCCCGTGATCAAGGATCCACATAGACTTTGCGGGACCTATGGCGGGGCAGACATTCTTAATTGTTGTTGACACCTATTCCAAATGGCTGGAGGTAGTGAACATGCACACCTCGACCACGGAAGCCACCATACGAGCCCTGAGAAGAATGTTCGCAACACATGGACTGCCAGACGTCCTTGTGTCAGACAACGGACCACAGCTGACAGCCAAAAACATGGAGGCATTCTTGGCTGACCTGGGAATAAGGCACGTACTCGTCTCACCATTCAGTCCAGCTAGCAATGGCCAGGCAGAAAGAATGGTGAGGATGACAAAAGAGACTTTAACCAGAATGGGCCCGGGGAACTGGCAGGAATGGATCAACCAGTTCCTGCTGGCCCAACACATTACACCATGCGCGGCCACTAACTGGAGCCCTGCTGAAATGCTGATGGGACGGAAACTGAGGTCCCAACTGGACAGACTGAACCCCCATTATCATCTGGAGACACCTCTGGAGTCTAGCAAGCCAACCCGAACACTAGCCATAGACGAGCGAGTGTTCGCACAGAACTTTGCAGGGGATCCTAAATGGGTGAAAGCCACCGTAATAGCCGTCACCGGGCCCAAGTCCTATCAAATTAAACTTGACGATGGCCGAGTGTGGCGAAGACACATCGACCAGCTCAGGAGTAGGTTGGGAGACTCCTGGCTTCACCAACCGACGACAGCAGAACTGCAGGAAATCCCAGTGCAAAGGCTGGGACAACGCGAGCCTCTGCCCCGAAGGCCATACAATACAATTCGCCAAGATGACCACGGCGAGAACCAGGCCCTACCTACAAGGAACCAGAGAAACCTATTCTCAAGCCCGGAGGTGGAGCGCAAGTCCCTACCTGGAGACGCCGGAGTCCAGCAAGTTCAACTGGGACTGGAGGACGAAGACGCCGAGATTTCAGCCGCCATGCCCGGCGGCCGGTTCCAGATTATTCTACAAGCCGGGGAAGGAGCAGCAACAGGCATGTCCGCTCCAGTCAAAAACTCCTGAGGAACTGAATCGTGCAGGCCCAGTAGGACTGTACGGCGTCCCGTGTACTTACGTGACTACGTGACCTACGTTGATTCCTGATTGGACTTTACACAAACTAAGAGGGGAGGGGTGTTACGTACTGCCGTACGGAGCACAGATTTGCATAGTCAGCGCTGATTGGCTAATCTAGCAGCGGGAGAAATAAACTACTATCAGTGGCCAGCAGGCTGCGGGGAAGCCCTTAAAAGCGGCTTCCCTGCAGCCTGCCGGCAGTTCGTATTGCAATCAGCTAAGGAGAAATAAAGGTGCTGAACTGTTCCTACGTCTCGCCTCTTCTTTCCCGCGCAAATATAACAAGGCGTTTGCTTGCCTTTCTTCTCTTGGTTCCACTTCAGACTTCAGGAGTATGGCAAAGTCAGAGAGCTGCTTAAATGCAAAGAAAAAAAATCAGTTCAGTTTTCTTATGTAGGAAATTAAGCAATGCCCAGAACATCTATAACCCTTCCTGGGGCTTCCTATTTATACAAATGGGCTATCTCATTGTGCCAGGAATCTACCTTCTAGTTGTACATCATTTTTGTAACATGAAAAGGAAACCACTTCATCACAGTGAGGGTCCAGCTTCTTGCTTTTCTTAATATCCATAAGATTCTTTGGAAAGCCTGTGACCAGGCAGAAGAACTTAGAGTCTTGCTAAACCTGTTGTTCTATGTCACACAGCAGCCAAACACGTACAAAAAAATTTCTACAGCAATGCAGGTAATTTTTTTGGCCCAAAGTCCAAAGCAGTGTGATCAGAGACTACACGTTAGCAAACAAATTTGTATAAGCATACAGTATATCCCATAAAAGGAACCAGCCCTCCAGAATCCCCTCCAATGATGTTGAAGAAATTGGCTCTACTTGAAAACTTGGCATTGACAACACCGAGGAAGCAAAAGGGAACAAAGAAATGAAGACAAAGCAAAGGTAGATATTACTCCTGTTTATTACAGTAGAATACTGGGTCAAACCAAACCTCTGATCTGCGGATCTCCTTCTCATTCAGGAATGTTGAACTTTCTTGAGCTGTGTGGATGCTTTAAAACCTTAGACAACTTTTTATCCTATCTTTGCATTATTCTTCTTGTTTGCTGATTAACAGCCCAGTCACACGTTCATCTCCTGCAGATCAATAGTAATTATGTTACTGGGTCTTTAGCTTCTGAAGCAACACAGTTAGACATTTCTTGGACTTTGTCCAGACTGGGTAGAGCAACCATCCTGGGGAAATCGTACTTTGCTTCATCCCTAATACACTCCCCAACATTATTTTAGAGTTTTCATATCTTGTTCCTGATGGGTAAATCACTGTTCCAAGTGAGAGGAAAGGGAGAGGAAAGAGTTAGATAATATTAGGATCAGACAAGTAACTGATGAACATATTTGCCTTTTTTGTGTGGTGAATAATACATTATTTCATATTTGCAGCATGTGCTTAGAAATTAGCATCCCAAACCTTCCTCAGCATGGCATGGTTAACACTCTACATCACACTAAAAACAATACAAAGGCCCACAAAAGAATGTGGCCTCTTGAGGAGGCATGTTATTGCATCATTCTTTTTCCATGCATTTTACTCCCCCCTCTTTCCTTCCCTGCCTTAGGTCCATTGCTAGTTTATTTGAGTCATGGTTCAAAAGGGCATGCCTGGAATGCCTGCTTACAATCGTGAATAATAAAAACGGGAAGCCACCAATAGGTTCGAGTGCAGTCATGCATTTTCTGACATCTACATGACAAACATTTATAGAGAGGGAACCGTTGGGGTTGGGTAGGCACAGAATGGGACCAGCATGACTATGGAATGAATGTTGCCAGTGTTTGCTGCCTTTTATGTTGTCTCTTTCCAAAAAGAGATTAAAGTCATTTTTAAAAGTGGTGTTCAAGTTGGGTCTAAGAGCAGAGTTCTCCAAAGTGGTCAGTCCTGACCCCAACATTGGCCCAAAGGATCCATGGAATTATCCAATGGCTCGATGCTATGGGTTGCTCACACAGCTAGCCAGATGTTTAAATTAGATTTGGTATTTATATATACACAGAGCTTATGCACTGGAGACAAATTTCTTGTGTGTCTAATCCCACTTGGCCAATAAATAATTATATTCTGTTCTATTCTATCCACCTATCGAGTTCTTCCCAAGGATCAGGAATAAGCAGATGTTGTAATGCCACCAGCCATAAAAAAAAGCAGCTGGAGCATCACATGAACACTATTGGCATTGACAAAATCATCACCAGTCCATTGCAAAAGGCAATTTTATTTGGAACAGCTTACATCCTCTGATAATACCTTTAATATTATTAAATAATAACATCTGCCTGTCCCAGATCCTTGGAAGGAATGTGGACAAAAAATGCCAAATCCAGTCTAAGCAAATAGTTGACTGTATGACCAATCATCATCATCATCATCATCATCAGTCCTTGATGATTGGAGGTTAATACTGACCACTTTGGAGAGCCCTGTTTTAGACCCAGTTGAAAACCACTTTTAAAAAATGACTTTAACAAACATTTTAGTGCTCTGGGAATGGTAAAAGGGACAATAGAGTGTTCTTGATTTAAAAAAAAAACATATTATTATCTCCATTTTTGGATCTACCAGCATAAATTCTTCTATAAAGTCACAGAAGCACTGCTTGGTATTACATACAGGGGTGAAATGCTACCGGTTCGGACCAGCTCGGGCGTACCGGTAGCGGTGGCCGCCAGTGGTTCACCGAACCGCTTGCTCGCCCTGCAAGGCGCTGCTCTCGGCTGCTTCACCGATCTCCTCAGTTTCCCCGTCAGCGTGCCCTACCTTTCTCCCCCCAGCGCACCCTAGCTTTCTCCAGCATTCCTGCCGCCCGTGCCTTCCCCATTCTCCACAGGTTCCACCCTCCGCGGTGCCTCTCCGTGGCAGAAATGAGAAAGCCTGGGCACGCGGGGAGAAACTGCGGAGATTGGAGAAGGCAGAAATGCAGGAGAAAGCCTGGGTGCGCGGGGAGAAACCGGAGATTGGAGAAGGCAGGAATACAGGAAAAAGCCTGCGTGCGCGGGGAGAAACCGGAGATTGGAGAAGGCAGGAATACAGGAAAAAGCCTGGGCGCGCGGGGAGAAACTGTGGAGATTGGAGAAGGCAGGAATGCAGGAGAAAGCCTGGGCGCGGGTGGGGGGGGGAAACTGTGAAGATTGTGAGCCCCCCACCCCCAAGCAAGCTCTGCCGCTGCCGCTGCTGCCAGGCACGTCCGCGTAGGAGAACTCCCCGAAGGAGAGGAAAGAAGGAAAGAAGGAAAGGAAAGGAAAGGAAAGGAAAGGAAAGGAAAGGAAAGGAAAGGAAAGGAAAGGAAAGGAAAGAAGGGAAGGAAAGGAAAGGAAAGAGAGGAGAGGAAAGGAAAGGAAAGAAGGAAAGGAAAGGAGAGAGAGAAAAGAAAGAGGGGAAGGGGAAGTGAGACACACAGAGAGAAGAGGAGGGCAGGGAAAGAGAGACAAGAGAGAGAGAGATACCTGTTTAAAAGAAAATAGGAAAATGGCTCTTTGAGTGTTTAAGGTTGCAGACCCCTGAGTTAGGCAAACACCATGGCCATTAGATGAACTTGTGGTCATTAAGCGAACACTGGTTGTTAAACAAGTCCATTTTCCCCAATGGGCATTTTTAAACGGAAATCAGAAGGAATTGTTAGAAACTGGCAAAAACATAGAAAACCTCAGTCACATGACTGTGTGGGAAGTTGTAACTGGACATAAACAAAGAAAGAAAGAAAAAAAAAAAAAGAAAGAAAGAAATAGAAAGAAAGAAAAGAAAGAAAGAAAGAAAGAAAGAAAGAAAGAAAGAAAGAAGAGACTTATGACCACAATTGAGTCCAAAATTTTGGTTGCTAAGCAAGAGCGTTGTTAAGTGAGATTCAGCACATTTTACAAGTTGGCCACGCCCACCCGGTCACATGACCACCAAGCCATGCCCACCTGACCTCCAAGCCACACCCACCAAACAAGCCATGCCCACAGAACCGGTAGGGAAAATTTTTAGATTTCACCACTGATTACATAATAACATTGCCTGAATCACGTGCTTCTATTTTCCATGTATTATTGTGTATATTCTTTTCATGATCTTGATGTGACACCATTCAGATGAAAATTCATGATCTATATTTGGGTCATTGCATGAAGAAATATTAAAAAATGTTTTCAAAGTTAAATATATGGTCATGTTGAGGTGTATTGTAGCATCTCCCCTCTCATTTACAAATCACCCACATATACACATATTGTACAGTTGAAATAATGTATGAGTTGCTATTTTCTAGTTGCTTCAAAGGTATATTGGGAACATAATAGGAACATAAAAACTGCTTTGTCACAATTCACTAAACCAGTCCATTCCTTTTGTAAATCATTAATGATGCTGACGATCTGGAAAATTTACTTTGCCTGTAAATCTATAAATGGCATGAAAAGATGTGGTAGAATGATTTCTATATCTGACTTTCAAATAAGAATGTTTGGACTGAATGGAAGGTAGAGGGAAGAGATAAATTAAGAATTGTGAAAAGGGCTTGACTATGTAAAAGGTGAAAAAAATAAACATTCCTATTCCTGTAAAAATCAGTTGGGAAATTTGACATTAGCTTTATTTAGAACTTCCTTCTGCTTTTTTAGGATGATTGTTTTATCAAATATTATTTTTTATCTCTTTTTTAATCTTATAGGACTGTGGACATGATCATCTTTATTTTGATATGCTTGTTGATTTCTGATGTTTACAGTTTTATTTTAATTTATGTGAGATAGGCGATTTTCAAATATGATAAATATATGATAAATTTGTTTATGCTGTAAATGAATTTATAAATGCAATAAATAACTCCATTGTAAATAACTCCATTATCATGATATATTCTTTGCATTCAGATATGTTCTATTTGTCTAGGTATAGCAGTTTATTATTTAGCATAGGATGAGAACACGATAGAAGAGAAGTAAACATATATACACAGTCCACGTAATTCTAAGCAAAACTTCTATGGGAGTATGGTAGTGGCATCATAACTGAATGTCCAATTCAACAACCCAGGTTCTTAAATACGCCTCTGGTGTTGCTTCATGCAGAACTTCTAGAGAACCAGAGAACGCATATCATGGGCAATCTTCCACAATATGTTTAAGTGTTTGCATATTAGCACCACAATCACAAGGGGAATCTTTCCATCCTCACTGATACAGGGCAGAGGCACTTCTTCCAGTACCACACCTAATTCTGTTCAATTTTGACCAGAAAAAGTGAAGCAGGTCATAACCAGGTAATTTGGTAGAAAGATCACTAATGGTCAGGCCACAAGAAGGTACTTTGGACCAGGGGTCTCCAACCTTGACAACTTTAAGACTTGTGGACTTCAATTCCCAGAATTCCTCAGCCAGCGAAGCTCCACAAGTCTTAAAGTTGCCAAGGTTGGAGACCCCTGCTTTGGACCATTCCTCTCTCCAGGCATTCTTGAAGTTAAACTGGTTAGATGTTAAGTGAATAGCTGTTTTCCAAACTGGCCTATGGGATTTCAATCTTGTGATGGATGGGCTGTGCATTGTCCTGATGAATAGAGCGAGCCTTGTTGTTCAACGTCCTTGACCATAGCTGAATTAAAGTTTGTTGTCTTCTAATGTGGGGGCGGCATGATATTACTAAGTACTGGTAACCAGTGCACAGGAGTGGGATGTAATGTGCCAGAGATGGTTCACGTGGTCTGTTGGAGTTGGACATCAACCATTTGAGTGTGAGTGCAATTCAGCCAACCACTGGACAATGTTCATTTGTGGAATAAACCAAAGCCAAGGCTGTTGTTTGTAGGGTGTTAGCATCAGCAACCCAGGCTGTTCCAGCCAGTCTGTTCAGTAAATTGTTGCGGTTTTTCAATTTTGCAGCTGTTTTTTTCCAGGTGTTGCCAGAAGGTTAGTGATCTGTCCAGTGTTACCCTCAGAGAGTTATTATATTGTAAAATATGGTTCAAGAACTTCACTGAAGGCCAGTAATTTGTATATCTATTGTTGAGCTGGAATGTGGCTATTTCTGGTTTTTTTAGGCTTGGTTGGCAGTGCCATTTTTTGAAGTAGTCATCCAGCTTTTGGAAAGCTTGAGAGAGGCTGCCCTCTGCATCACTGAAGTTGGTTCTTTGGACTGTGAGATTGATATCATCAGCATAAATACAGTACATTTCCGAGAACGTTTCAGGCAGGTAATGGATATACAAGTTTAAGAAAAGCAGGGGATAGCACTGATCCTTATGATAATCCATTATTCAAGTTACAGTATTTGCGTCTATTGAATTCTGTGAAAACTTGAAATATCTTGTTACTCAACATGTTGTCAATGAAGGCAATGATGTTACGACAAGGTATAACCTTGATTAGTTTGACAAGTCCTTCTTCTCCAGAAAGCATCAAGGTATCCCTTAGTTTTTTTAAGCACTGTGGCCAGTTTATTTCAATGTTTAAAATGATCAGTTATGTGGTTATGGTGACAGAGATAAGGAAACATTAAGGATTGAGTTTTGTTACTATCTTAAAAGGGAAGACTATTCAGACTGTGTCTAACTGCGATCCTGAAGACAGTACAAGGATAGGATCCTCAGGAAAGCATCTATTTGGTAGGTTTTCTTCATCCTTTCCCAAACATACCCTTCTTGGTAACAAGGAGGCTTACCTCTAAGTAGAGAGGCCCAAGATATAGGAAAGCCAAGAGCATCTCCAGGCATGGGTTCAGATCCACATGAGAAACAACTGAGGGGTGTCTCGTGAGGTGTTTTCTGTCATGCTTTGTCCTGTTACGATAAGAAAGCTTTCTACATTCTAGGAAGTTATGTCTCAGGCAAATATTTTTTTTAGCATATTAGTTATTGTTTAAAACATGAGCTTAGAAGGAAATTCTAATAGTCCAATACTTTATTCTCTCATGAAGGTCATGCCTCCCCCCCCCTCATCACCTGAGGATAGCATTAAATCATATGCATGTATGTTTATGTGCAGAAAAACTGAACACTGCAACATACCATTGTACTTTCTGAACATAGTTTTCCAAACTGTAAATTACTTTAAAAGGTATTCCTTTTTTCCACTTTTGAGTTCTTCCTCATCATTTGAATTTCATGATTATTGTTAGACGATCCTAATGCTTTCCCAAAACACTTTGAAGACATACTACATACAGCAATAGAATAAAATATTTGTAGCTTAGGGTTAAACTGTGGATCCTTGTGCTCTCTGAGCTTGGTTGCTTTCTTATAGTTGCTTTCTCTTCATTGCCCAATTAGATTACATTATTAGAGCTAGAAGGGAATAGGGTATAAAAACAGAGCGCAAACCCCACTAACACTGATGATGTTACCTAGTTGGGTATAATGAAACGTCTGCAAGAAAACAATCAAGCTCAGAGAGCACCAAGGTATCACATCTTTCCTTTCTTTCTGTTTTCCTTTATCTTTCTTTAATTATATAAATGAGCTAAGCCATGATCAATCCCTGTAATGAAATATGATGGTCAGGTAAACTTTATTTTTAAACCAGATCTTGAAATAAGGTTTTGGAGTCTGATTGGTGTGTTACACATTTTCAGTTTTATTTTATTGTGTTTATTATGTGCACAAACCCTTCATTTCACCTTTCATATTAAAAAAAAGACTTCATGAAACAAGGCAAAAAATAACTTACCATTACATGAAAATTAATTGTAACCAATCACAAAACATACATATTAATAGAAAAAGTCACACTAATTTTTTTAGGGAATATGATATAAAATGAATAGATGCCAACTATAGCAAAATCAGCCGGATGTACAACATGGTATAAGAAATTCAACTCTCTATAAAGGAGCGTATAAAAATATGTACAAAAATTCTAAGATTGATAGAAAACACATTCGCATATACCTTCTTCTCTTCCCAAAGTGCTTTGCATTAACAACATTATACAAGACACTCTACTTTGTGTTCAAAAACCTGTTAACTTTAAAACTCATTTCTTTGATTTTATCTGTATTTTTAAAATACACATAAAAAGTGCTGGTTTTACAAATTACAAAAAAAAAGCAAGTTGCTATGAAATGGCACAGTCAAAACATGGGCAATAAACACAATTACATTTTTTTTTTAAAAAAAGTTCTGTAATAATAGTATTCAACAGTACTAAAAAGGTGACATTTATATTAACTCCAGTGTATAGTTTCCCCTACTATGGATATAAATGCTTTTGAAGAACAGATGGGCAGTCCCACCCCTGATTTAGCCCAGCCAGCCTGGAACAGAAAGTTTGCTTATTTTCAAGCTTCCAAAGAATCATTAATTTCTTGCAAGAGTTTAGAGCAGTGGTCCTCAATCTTTTTGACCACAGGAACCGGTTCTGTGGAAAACAAATTTTCTATGG
>QLTV01000613.1:464649-480694 GCA_003457575.1 Thermophis baileyi | reverse complement strand
AGGAGGGGGGGGCATGGTTTCGTGCACTACCTAGATCCCACACATGTGCAGATGCATGGACCGGTTCCTAATGGGCCACATACGGTACCAGTACTGGTCCACGGCCAGGGGGCTGGGGGGGGGGCTGGTTTAGAGGATAGTGGAAAGGATATAATAATTACAATTCAATCCTACAGTGGTTTTCTTCACATTGTTTAGCTATGAATGGCTGTGCAGAAAGCAGGTACCTCGATGCTGTGCGTATGGAAATTCTGGTTCCTATACAGATTAAAGTCCATGAAGATGCAGTGGGAGTTAGTTGGTTGGTTGCGCAACATAGCAGTCTATTTTTGTAAACTACATATATTAATATAGTGATGCTTATTAGTTGCATCTTCACATAAAAATAATTTATAGCAAACTCCTTTATACAGTAAGAATAGCCAACTTTCCCAAACTTAAGAGATGCAAAATATTTGTATTATAACATGACCCTGTTTTGTTTGGTGCTGTTCACCAAATAAGGAAGAGCCCCAGTTTTGTCATCAGATTTAGTCTTCCTATGTATTTCGTGATATCGCTAATGAAATGTGAAGTAGACATGTTAATTTGATTCAGGAAAGGCATAGGGTGTTCAGTGAAAATGAACCACTCTTTGTAAGCATGGCAGTTTCCATAGCACATTTAACTTTTTACCAGAACAACATTTGCACTAATTTGTTCTAATGAATCTCAAGAAACTTAGTCAAAAATTCTTGTAAAATTGGCAAGGCTTCATTTGGGTGGCCACAAATAGGATTTCCTTTAACCTTGAATTCTGAGATGTGATGTTTGTTCACACATTTCAGAATTCATGGTTAGAGGAAATTCTATCTGTGGCCACCCAAATGAAGCCTTGCTAAGGTTTCTGGATGGAATCAGATTGCTTGGAGGTGGGAGGGGATCGGATGGGACTTTTGGGTTTGCTGCTTTCAGTGCCAATGAAAAATGGTTGAGCAAAGGAGAAAGATGGATATAAATGGGGGAATAGGCTCTCTACTAAAACCTGAACTTCCATGTATCCCTGTTCTCCATTTGTCTGGGGGGTGGGGGGAAAGAGTTCTTAAAGAATGGAAGTCCTATTTTCAGTGGCATTTAATGCAAGTATAAGTATTTCTTTTCAATAAAAGCAAAAAGCTCCTGGCTTTTCTTAATGGGTGCAGCTCGTATTGTTAAGCTACCAAGAATAGTCTTTGGGGACTAGAGCGTTATTCAAAAAATAAAACCAAGATATAATAAAATCTGAGAATGACATCTTCATTTTTAATTTTTAAGCCTAAATATAAAGATTAATCTATGCAGTCTAATGTTGTCTGTCTGTCTGTCTGTCTGTCTGTCTGTCTGTCTGTCTGTCTGTCTGTCTGTCTGTCTGTCTATCTATCTATCTATCTATCTATCTATCTATCTATCTATCTATCTATCTATCTATCTATCTATCTATCTATCTATCTCAGGGGTGTCAAACTCAAGGCCCGCCGGTCGGATCTGGCCCACGGGGTGCTTAGATCTGGCCCACGGGGCTGCCCTGGAGACAGCGAAGGACTGGCCCAGAGTGCCTCTGCCAGCGAAAACGGCTGGCAGAAGGTTGCAGGAGGCTGTCGCAGCTGGAAATGGAGCTCGGGAGCCTGTTTTCGCTGGCAGAGCGCTCAGGCCACCACAGGGGCCTCCAACATGAGTGCCGTCGAGCTGGCCACGCCCCCCCGGCCATGTTCCCCCCATCTGCCCCCCCCGAGGTCAAACACAACCCTGATGCGGCCCTCAATGAAATCAAGTTTGACACTCCTGATCTATCTTATCTATCTATCATCATCATCTATTTATCTATTTTCAATACTCATTTTCGATCCTCCCCATATGTGAACTGCTGCAAGGATCTACAGGCACTTTCCCATGAAAAATGGCTACGGATAAATGGGATTATGTAAGAATTGGGAGAAGAGAGCCTGAACTCCATCCTCCAAACAGAGGGCTTTGGCACTGTTAAATGCATGCTTTTATAGAAATGATCCAGCCTCTTCATCACTAGATACAAAATCTTTTTAACCTGCAGAGGAATGCAATAAAGTGCAATCAAGATCTGATTCAGCAAGGGGATCCCCACACAGATTTATTTTGCTGGAATAGAATAAATGTACCTTGCTTTTATACTAGTAGTAGATATTTTAAAATGTGGCTACAACTGTACCCATAATTTCACAAAGCACCTTAATAAATGTAAATATAATTCAGTATCAGGATTTTGGAAGCTTGAATGATGATTTTAGAAACTTTCTACTTCTTCTTACTATAGTTTATGTACAACAATTCCTTTGGCTGACATCTTCACAGATTTTTTTTTCTTTAGCGATAACAGGTCATTTACCAAAGACCATGCACAGTGAGAAATTTTTCAAATGAGTTGGCCACAATATGACTAAACAAGCCACAAGTAAACAATGAACAAAGAAGGCTGCTGTTTGAATGATATGTCTCTGTATCTATGACAAAGACCATACCTTGAAAGGCAAATCCACATTTTACTTTCCAAACGTATTTATAACGATTCAAAAACAACACAAAAGCCTTTGCAATGGAGTTAATACCTGATGTGCTAACTGTTTTTAGCAAAAAGAGGACAGAAAGTAGGGGAAAAAAACCATCAGATTTATATACTAGCATACAGTATGTGCAATATTAATGTGGGAAAAATAAACTTTTAAAATACATGATGAATAAAGTACAAAATATCTCTCACAGATGTACAAAATTTCTGAATGTAACTATGTGTGACCTCAAAGATCTGAAATGACATGCTAGGCTGATATATTTTTGATCAGAACTTCAAATTTGGGAGAAGATATTTAATTCTTCTCTTCTTCTTCTTCAGTGGAAATCCTCAGGTTCCTCCCAATTTCTGTTCCTGTATTTGGTTCTCCACTTGAGTGGTACAATTAGGATAGCAGATAGGAAAGATAAACTCGGTTTCAGTGGGAGGACCGATAGAGAGGGGAGGACTGGCTTTCCTCTCCCAGCAACACAGTACTACTTCAGATCACTGCTCTTACCTTTCTCACATGCGTATCAAACATTGTGAAAGTTATCAAAATGGCACTAATTATTTGCTAGCATTAATGGAGAATATCTATTCTAAATCTGTATAATCTGCGTTTTAAAATTTTCTATGGAGAATTCATCACATAAAACATAAACATTAAATTATAATGCATAAATCCAGTAGAATAAATTCTCTTCAGGTGAGCATGGCTAAAAAAAATCACCAGCACACCTCTTTAAGCTAACGGTTAATACTGGATGCTGAAAAGAAGCTCAAATTGTACCATTGTCACCAATATCATATCACCAAAAAAAAATACATTCCCTTTTCACCCTCCATCCTGTGAGATTACGTGCTTAGATTTCAAAGCAAGACAGGTTCTTTGTTTTAGAAATCTGCTTTTGTGAGAAGTTTATTGTTGTTGACCATTTTTAGAATTCCCCCAAGAGAGTTTTAAAAATTCCAACAATTCATTGAAAAATATACTAAGCAGTGCAGTAATCCTTCTCTTTTGGAAACGGTTATGCAACAGAAAAGGCCAAATTAAAAGCAATTGCTCACATTTGGCAAATACATGTCACCCAACATCTTGCAACACCTTATATTAGCTGCAGCTGTGAAGTTGGGGATCTTTCCAGTGATGTTTTCTTTATTTCTTGAGCAAGTAGTTTCAGAGACCAACAGAAGATGATCTATAATAGGCTGAATGGTTGAGATGATATGCAGAGCTGTAGACTCAGCCTTCCATATAAAGTGAAGACAGTTGACTAGGACAACGATCCACAGCATTTATATGGAGGAAACTTGCATCTTCCATCCCACTGCGCAATGAATCACCAAAGGCCATTGGAAAATCATAAACTGGAGGAAAATGAAGATATTTAGACATCAGTCAAACTTAACTTGAAAAACTCAGTGAGTTTAGACAGAAAAAAGATGGCAAGCAATTGTTGGATTCCTTAGGCATATTTGGAGATCTAGTGTGTGTTAGGAGAGAAAGGGATGTTAAGAGAAGAAACACTGTGTCAGAACTGAGGAGGCTGAAGGAGGAAAAGTGTTTTGTCAGCAATTTGGAACAGGGATAGGACAGGGGATCGAGGAACAGATGAAGCCTCTGCTTTCTGTTTCTTTGCTCTAACTTCAACTGATGTTTACTTTTTTCTGTACCTGCTCCTTCTCTGTTTAGCAAATTGGAGATATTTTAACTGTTAAAATTTCCCATATGTCCCTGTGAGCCTATGAAAGTCTTGAGAATACTAGGCAAGGTTATATGGATATGTATATATATATATATGTGTATATATATGTATATATATGTATGTATATGTATGTATGTTTCATCATTAATAGATAAAACTGTGAAGAGAAAATGGCAAGTGACAGTGACAGAGAGTGACTCTATAAAGGCTATGCCTTCAGAATAATCTGCCCTGAAATGAATGTGTGATCTTAAGAAAGCTACTCTATGTCAGCCTCAATTAATGCATCTATAGTAGTGATAAAACTAATTTATCTTACAGAGGTAAGACATAGGCATAAACATTAGAAATATTAAATGTAAATACAGAATCAAGGTACTTAGTTATTAATACGTAGAATTTATCAAGTATCTTTTTCTATTGGTTTTCATAAATATCCCTACTACTTGATGTTTGATAGTGACTGAGTCAATTCATAAACATTATGCATTTGGGACCAATCTTAAAATATGGAGGCTGTCTTTAGTCTGTTGGATGCCTTTTTAAAAACCAGAAGAGAGGATACCAGCTGCTGTGATGTAATGAAAGTGCAAATAGAAATTTTCATCTAGTCTCTCATTTATTTATTTTCCATCATAGTGTTTACACAGGAACGTGGTTTAAAGTTTATAAGGCTTCAAGCATCTTGGAGGTCAGTTTGCTAGTTATAAAGTTCCTATAGGGTGATATCAAATTATCATAGGAAATGATATAATGTTCATAGTTTATAATATAATCAGTGTAAGGAATTATTTCCATTGGAGATATAAATGATAAGATATAAATATGGAAATAAAGCAATATTCCACAAGTTAGAATAATGTGAGAAGGGATTTTGTTCTCAACTAAAACTGAACCACACTTCCAATGATGACGGTTCTGGAGCTGGGTAGTTGTGTTACGACCTGAGTTTCAAATTGGGAAAAAAAGTCAATTTGTAATTTGATCACACCCGTCTCCAGGAATTGTTTATGAAACCACTAATGTATAAGAGAGCATGTACTTATTTTAAATAATAGTATCACAATATTATAATTGTCATACCTGTAATACCAGAATGTGCTGAAAATGCTTTATGGAAAACATCAAAACCTGCCTGACCCATAGATGTCGGTACCAAACAATCTTCAAAAGGAGGGACCATGTTACAAGCTCCAATGTGTTGTATATTTCTCTGATTGTCAGTATAATGAGGGGAGCAGAAAGTCTGTAGTTGCCCATAAACACCTAAAAAGAAGGTAACAAGGTTGCTTAAATAATGCATTTCTATTCAAAACCAAATGATCATTTGACTTCACATTTTCAAGCACACTATTCCCTGCTACTTGTAAATATTTGCTAGGGCCTAATTCATGTGCCATCATAGCAATTAATTATCTTGCTATTTTCATGAGAATTGTACATAAAAATAACTCACATTAATTTTACATCTAATTTAATCTTTGAAAGTTAATCTTTTCCTTATTATCAGGTGGCTAGGGCTGAAATATGGCATGTTATATGGAAAGCAATAGAATTTGGATACTTCAGCACAGCTTCTTTTATGTTCTTCTAATTCCAACACTGTTCTGTGAAATGAAATAATACTAATTGATTGCATTCCAGTCAATTAACCAGATTTACAGGAAAAAACAAATTTAGCACAAGGTTGGACTTTGGTGTCTCAAGTTTCTGAAGAAACTGCTGAACAAAGAGAATATATTTAGTGTTATTCTTAATAACTTTTCTGAACATGAATAAAATATACCTTTGGGATGTGCAAATACTGTATGTGTGTGCCTTAAAATACTAAAAATATGACTGTAATATTTATAATCTTAAATATACTTGAAAAATGGCAATTCAGAATGAATGTCTCACTAAGTATAATCACACATTCATAATTTACATTATTATTTGGGGAGCTGAAGGGATTGCTCAATTACTTTTTTTTTTAAAAAAAAACTTTGGTGATTTTGCATAAATACATCTTACTACCAGATCATTTGGGGTTCAAGAAAAGTATTGTGGAAAGGCCTAATTTGGGGATGAGTCTGGCCCATTCTCAGCTTACCTCATGGTCAACCATCTTCAGGCACCACCATGACTCAGTTGTAAACTTGAACAGTGTGGTTACTATTTGTTGGAACAGTCTAGTAAACTCGTATTTCCTAGACTTTTGTTTAGTAAATTTCAGATATCACGGGGAAAAATATCTGGATCTGAAGATTGCTTGGGAAAGGAGAAGAGTTATGGACTTGATTTCTTAACCCCTTCCCCTAAAAATTACTTTGTATCCTGGTTGGCCTTTTTCATGCCTTCCTGATAATAGATAGTTTCTATTATCTTAATATCTTCTCTTAAAGAATCTACTGCATGGAAATGTCAGTGGACAACAAAGTCAAGTCACAGAAGAGGGAAAAATGAATGGAAGTGAATGACAAAGATTCAGAATACAGCAACTAGTAAGACAAGCAGCCAGTAAAACTACGAACGTATGAGCTGAGGCCTAGTCTGTTACTTCACAGCAACCTTCCGAGGACAACGTAATTTATGCATTTTGTCAGGATTAATCCCCCTCTAATATTGAATTATACTTCCAGCAGGTTTCCACTTGCTTTTTTAGAAGAGGATGATACATCTGAACGTCGCCTCTCAAAACGCTTCACATCCTGACTAGAAATCAATGTTTTCTTTTATAGTATTTCCCTTATTTAGGGAACTGACATTGTTACTGTATTTCTTTTTAAATAATCACCCATTTAAACTTATTCTTGTAAAAAAATTATTTCATGCCATTATTTTACCTGCTTTACAAGACAAAACCCAGTCACGTATTAGTGATGCTACAAGTAAACTCAATGTCACAAAAATCAAAATCAAAATTTGTTTCATTTTTAGGTGAAAACTAGGCTTTTCCCCCAAGTGCTTCAGTCAAAAATGAATGATTTTCAGATTGAAAAGAAACATAAATGCAGTCTGTGTGTGCGCGCGTGTGTGTGAGAGAGAGAGAGAGACAGAGAGGGAGGGAGGGAGAAAATGAATGAGAGAGAGTGTCAGCCCTGGAGCCATTTCCCCCCTCCACCTTCAGGGCTGCCACAGTGGAGATGAGTAGAGCTGTGGGAACAGGAGGGGGGAGGTAGAGATAGCTGGGGGATTGTAGCCAAAATAAAATTCTTTCCTCTGAGAACCAAGGACTTTCCCACCAGGTGCAAGGAGGTGGGATCTGAGACCAAGTGACCCTTGGACTGTGACCTGATTGGACCATGTGATGGACTGCATGGGAGGGGGAAAGAAACAATTACTTTTAACTAGGGGGAAACCCGAGGGGGGTTTAGAGTCGGGTTTCCCCAGATGTGCCAATATGACATGCCTAATAAATCTATACTTTGAGGAGTGTGCCTGCCTTGGAGTTTTGATTCTGTTGGGTGTGTTACTTGGAATCCTGACAGAGAGAATGAGAATCATGCAGTCAGGTAACACCATAGAATGTATTCTAGCTGAGTGCATATACAATTCTATGAATATTCTCCAATATTAGTTGGGGATCCTGCATATCAAAGGGCAATGCTTGAAAGTTTCTATCCACTGTCCATTCATAAATATTTTCAGTATCTATATTTGAAAGAATATACATTCTAATCAACATACTGCCTTTCTCATATAACATTATACTGGATCTAGGGGAGTTATTCTTTCATTTAACCCTTAAGGATGTTGTTAGGGAGAAGAATTGACAGGCAAGAATGAACTCACTCTATTCTTTTATCAATAAAAAAATAGTCAAGTTTGAAGGAACTCAAAACTTGTAACACCAAGCAATTTTACTTAAACTTATTTCTAAACTATCTTCTGCTGCAGAGCACACTTTGGGAACATTGCACTGAAAAGTCTTGCACAGATAAAAGAACAAATGAAAACATTTAAAAATACTTGGGAACAATCAGTACAGGTTTCCATTTACCAATATAAACTTTAGATGCCTTGTGATGCAAGAATAATGTGTATATAAAGTGTACAAGCAAATATCATCCTCAGTAAGCCAGAAAAAAACCCTTAAGTAAATGCCATCATGCACAGTGCCATATCAAGTGAATAAGAGCTCAGGTGAGAAATAGAGATTATATCAGCTGGGAAATTTTAGGCCTTGCTGCTGCAGTGGAATAGAAGGGAAGCAGCAGAGCTTTGCAAAAGTTGATCTCTTCTCTTGACTTCTACAATTGTGAAAATGACCGCATTACTAGAGATGCAATGTGTCCTGAACTGTTCTCACTTCGGATTCTGAAAAAACAGCCACATCCCGAGAAGGTGGAATAATTGGTTTGGTCTGTATTTCATTGCATGCTTACCTAAGTCATACTTCCCAGTCTAAAGACAAGCCAGAATTCAAGTGTAGGCTGTTCTACACTTCCTGATTATTGCAATTCAAGATGTATAAAACCATGTGTGCAGAAAAACATATTGTGTAAAAACATGTTGGGAAATATGGATCTATCAATGAAACTTAAAATAGCATGTGCATCACAGGAAATGTATAGGAAAATGTAAAAAAAAGAAGCAGATTACAAATAAAGGCAGAAATAGATAGGTTAACTTAAGACCCAGAAATTGGGAATCTCATCAGAGTTAAACTTTATTTTTTTTTAAATTCCAGTTAGGTATCACCAATGAGTAGGGCAGCTGACAATAAATCATAAAAAGACATCCAGAAACGCACTTGCAACCCTTGCAGGGGGAGCATCTCTCATGGGCATACCAAGGCAAACCCATCATTGCCCAAGCTGTGTTCTGGACCAACTGAAGCTTCTGAATGGTTGTTATGGATAGCTTCATGTGCAGCACATTGTAGCAGTTGAGCGTTGAGGAGACTGGAGCATAAGGGCCTGCTGCTGCAGGAAGTGGCGCACCAGATAGAGCTGTGCAAAGTCCCCCTTGGCTACAACTGGTACCTGCTCTGTCAGAAGGAGTTGTGAGTCCAAGAGAACCCTCAGATTCCTCACCACTCTTAAATGGGGAAGTGCTGTACAAGAATATAGATGGGAAATCCTCAGTTCCAAGAGACCCTGATTTCCACAAATAGGATTGAGTCAGGTTTAGTTCCTCCCCATCTAGGCTCCACATAGCTTTGGGAAAAGACCTCAACAGGCTCATTTGGCAGAGGTTCAAATTCAGAGTTTAATAATCTTCCTGATTTTGGGGTCATTGTTTAAGCTGCAGTTGGCTTCCACAACTTTGACCAAAATATAATCTCCCTGAGAAATATTTTTCATGTTTTGTAAATTACTTAAAGTTTGACTAAGGTCATTTCCTCCATGGTGATATACCAGGTTCTAGCATTACATAGCCATTAATGCCTCTTATATTGGTACAATGTTATCTTGACCTTAGATGCATATTTTGATATGGAAATCAAACTCTCAAAATGTTGGCAATAATGTGGGATATACATTTAACAAATACCTAACCTATCCTTCCATGTGTTTGATTATTCTTGTATCGTGTTCATTTTGCACATATACAAGTAGTACATCTCAGTATCTAGCAATAGGCACATTAACGAGAGAGAGGGGGCGGGAGGGAGGGAGGGAGGGGGAGAGAGAGAACACAATAAGGTACAAAAGCATACGTATTATTTTTATTTTTTTATTACCCAATCCCCATGTTTTGAGTAACGATATATTCTTTTTAAAAATCTGGGATATTGTCTCTCTCTGTGTTATGCCTTATGACTAAAATATTCTGTTTTAAATACTTTAAAGTTTATTTAGCTTTTTTTTATTTTTTTTACAAAAGCTGTAGAATATTCAGTAATTGGATACAGGGTTATTCACCATTATTTCCTAAATAGTTTACTTCTTCAGAAACTAGGTATCATTAAGGAAAGTTATTCTACTTCAAATGCAATCTTGTGATGTTTACTCAGAATCAACTTCAAGGAAGCTTATTAGTTGGAATTAGGAGTCTTCTATGCTAAGAAAAATGTTGACCTAACAAAAGCAGAGCAACCAAACAATGAAGCAGCCTAATATTTCTGGGAGAGTACAACTCAAATCTGAGGAATATAATTTTAGTATGTATTATATTATTCTAGCAAACCTATGTTAAACAAGGTGGGGAATTCGTGAAAAGTATGGCTTCTGGAATTCATTTCGACCCCTTTACCAGCCATACCAATGCAAGGAGTCTGCAATTTCTTCAGTGGAACTAAGTAATGTGTTTTGTCTGTATGTGCGTGTGCATAATGTGGACACTGGGAAGCCCAGGACAGGCTGTCTATGACCCACAGAAGAGCTGCTATTAAGAGGTCCTCTTCTGTTCCGCTTTGGAGCGTTATGCTGCTGACAGACAGATGGAGTCCTGACCCTCTTTACATAATTTTCATACATTTCTTTGGGTTGGAAAGAATAAAAAGCATATTAACCTTTTTCTTGCTTCAATTATCCTACATGCACACTTCTAATAATAAAATAATTGCATTCAAATGTCAGTCGCTGCAATTGGTGTCTGATTTCATAAAAGAGATTTCACAGAGGATAGAAAAACAAAGACATTCAAGGGATATGCAAGAGAACTGTAATTTTGGATTTGTTCAGGAAGAAGAAATGCACCTTTGATTTAAGCTGATGATTTTGTAGTGATTAGCCACAAAAGGATATTTCTTCACTGTCTAGACGGAAGTTTACTATAGGTGAAATCTACCTAGAAGTAGAGGACACCCCCCTTTTTTGGGGGGGGGAGACTGGAGATAGAGAAAACAATTTGGCAATTTGAAAGAAAGGAGTCTGGGAAGACAAAAGTCCAGCTAATTCTGGAAATAGGGGTAGAAAATGAATTGCAGTTTTAAGAAACACAAATTCTCACTCACTCGTTACACATACATACAAAGAGAGACAGAGAAATTCAGCAAGACCTGCAAAATCAGAACAGAACAGCAAGATTCTTTGTCCTTTTTAGGCCACAAAGCTTTGTTTAGTTGAAAATATCCAGTTTGTTTGGAAAAGTTATTGGGGAAATTCTACCTACTGACACCAGATTACATTTGCATTTCCTTCTGAAACTCTCAGGTGAAAGGAAAAACAGAATATATTCATCTCAGTATACTGTAGTCTTGGGGCAATACCAAAGATGGATTTAATGAAGAAAGTTTCCCTTGAAAACTTAAATATGTTGACGATTTTCATTCCCTCTAAACCAGCGGTTCTCAACCTGTGGGTTGCGACCCCTTTGAGGGTCGAACGACCATTTCACAGGGGTTGCCGCGCGCGTTAGCCCGCCATCTTGGTGCCACCGTCACTGCAGGGGTGAAATGCTCCTGGTTCGGCCGTGCCTGCGGGTCGCTGGACAGCTGGTAGCGACAGAAGTGAGAGACTTCGCCCACTCGCCCGGATGCCGCCATTTGGGTTCTTTTACCCTCTGCGCATGCGCAGAACACTTTGCGCATGCGCCAAACCGGGAGCATTTCACCCCTGGTGCCACGCCCCCTTTATCACCTCATCCTGCGTGGGGAGAGGGTAGGGAGGGGGTCGCGGTGGTAGTGGGGGGGTGTCACGGGGGTGTCGCGGCATTAGAAAGGTTGAGAACCACTGCTCTAAACCCTCTCCTTCTTTGTGACTAACTTCAGTAACTAACCCTATGAACTATTTTTTCTACAAAATTCCTTTCTTGGGAAACTTCATCAGGGAATTCCCAGGATCTGAACTGGCAATGGCTTATGCTTGACAGAACAAAACCAACCTGTAATGCAAATTGGTTTTTTTTTTTAGTGAGTGAAATAAATTATCTCCCAACACATTTGTGTTTCAGAAGACTATATTCCATGACATTAGGTAAAGTTGGTTTTACTCAGTCTGATTACCATTTTAAAACAATGAGCTTCTTCCTTTCTTCACCCAGAGAATGGAATTGCATTAGCTTGCCATGCCACCTATCAGATTGTGTACGATAAAATCAAATCTGAACTGGAGAACGCTTTCAGGTTTCATTCTAGTTGGGTAACTATTTATGCTCCATTTCAGAAAAATGGTGTCCCTTATCTAGAGACTTCAATGTGTACTGCTTCAACATTCACTCCACATTTAACACGTAGACCACTCTTCCTCCCCACACTGCACAAACATGCATTCTTTTTATCAATTAAGTGAAACACCTGTGTAAATTTAAAGACTAGCCTTTATTCACTGTGAATAAATCAGTGTTTCAAGTACTTCTTAAGACTATTTCCCACACTTCCTGATTAAAGATTAGTAATGAAGATTGACCTCTTTTCAGTGAATATGTTCAGGGCTTAAGTCCTTTTCTCTTCCAGAGAAGGCAAGGGGAGATGTTTCGTCTGTTCTTTGCTGTCACTTGGAAGAAATCTCTTGGAGTGCGAACACATAATCACAGGGAAGATGCCATCAGAGCTATCAGAGAGTGGCAGCTCCCCACAATCACGTGATCAAAATTCAGGCTTTGGCATCCGGCTTGTATTTACAATGGTCACAGTGTCCCAGGGCCACATCGCCATTTGTGACCTTCTCAGCTGGCTTCTAACAGGCAAACTCAATGGGGGAAGCCAGACTTCCTTAATGACTGCACGATTCACTTAACAACTGCAGTGATTTGCTTAAAAAACCATGGCAACAAAGGTAGTAAAATCGGGCAAGACTCACTTAACAACTGCTTTGCTTAGCAAAGGAAATTCTGATCTCAATGGCAGTCGTAATTCGAGGACTGCCTGTACTCCAAAAGAAGACAAACTCAGCCTAGGAGAAAAGGAAAGAGAAAGGCTGATCCCACCCTCTCCCTCCAAAGGAAGTCAATTCTTCAAAAAAGTTTAATGTTTCCAACCTTTCCAAAACAAAATGCCCAGGAAAAAAAATGAAGTCTTCCAGAAGTTATTTGTTTTTTTTATCTTCACTTAATTTTGTTGGTTGTTGGGTTGTTGTTTTTTTGTATTGGTTGCAGTGCAAATATACATCTGGAGCATTCAGAGGCCTACAGCGATTCCTTTGACACCTTATACCTTGCGGCACTGCAGGGAAGGAACCACTTTTCATTTTATCTCCTCACTAGGAATAACAGAAGATATTAAGGTAGCTTTCTGTCTTACCTTGGATTTGGATGCTGTTTGGCTGGAAAGAAGGATTGCTCAGCGAACCATTTGCCTTCAAATGCACTTCTCCAAATTGCTGGGTGGCTGAAGGCTGTGATGTTCTTTTCTGCATGAAAGGAGGAGGGGGAGGAAGAATTCTCCCAGGGCTTATACAATAAAGGGGGAAGGGGGGGGGGGGGGGGAGAGAAGGAACAGAAGCTGAAAACCTGAGATATTAAGAAAGAATACACTACAAACAGTAGTTAGATGTCCTGCTAAAAAGGTAATATTTATTTAAAGTATTTAATATATTCTCCCAGGGTCACAGTGTGGAAAAAATATTTTTTAAAAATGCTAAGTTCTTAAATATTAGTATACAGTACCTCAGAGAAAGGAAACTAAGATCTTTCATTCTATTTAATAAAGGAAATCGTATTTTACAAGGTGTGTGTTTAAAATGGTTGGATATCTACCTTCTCCTCCAAATATTAATTGGTGGAATTGATTGGCCCCATGGGAAAATGCTGAGAAGGAAGAGAAAGTCACACCATTTTTGGTAGAGTAGAGCACAAGGGGAAATGGAGGCTGTGAAGCTTTCCATATAAACCAATGTTGGTTTTGCAAACATGGCCAAGAAGAGTGAAATCCTCAGGAAAAACTCATATTTATTTATTTATTTATTTATTTATTAAATTTGTATGCCGCCCAACTCCCAAGGGACTCTGGGCGGCTCACAACAATATAAAAAACCGTTAAAAAAACCATAATAAAAACAATTAAAAAATATATTTGTTCACTGCCAGGAATAGAGAAATGTCATGTCCTTGGTTTTGATCTTCACCTAGCTTTAGAATATACATTTTGCATTTTGCCTTCCAGTGCTTTGAACAATTTATTTATGTATTTATTTATTTATGTATTTATGTATTTATGTATTTATTTATTTATTTATTTATTTCGTCAAGTACGTATTTGGTAATATACATAGATATAACATTATTTATATACATAAGATGGGTACAAATAAAAGGGAACGTTTGGACAGGGACGGTAGGCACGCTGGTGTGCTTATGCATGCCCCTTAGAAGCTAAGATCTCAATTAGCTTGTACAAATACACAACCATACATCCACTTTAGCTGCATTCATACAATCATTTGTTAGCTTTGAGGGATCAGGATACTGCAGATAGATTGCTTTCTTGTCTAAACTTCTAGAACTTCTTTTTAGTCTAATAGCTGAACATTTTCTTTTAAGTTGTTTTGTTTTTCTTTTCTTTGCAAAATTTACCTGTGTTCATGAAGAATAGCTGTAACTGTCATCCAGTAACAGACAAAACAAAATCTTCTAGAAACTATTGTGCAGTTAGATCTTTTAATCTAAGAAAGCCTTCCAACTGATTGTAGCGCATTTTGTATTGCCAGACAGGTCTCCTTTCTTACAGACTTTAATGAATTTTTTTTAATGATTTATGAATTGCTTCATGAATTCCTGGGTTACTCCAGTTGGTGACTATAGCATTTACTTATATTGCCTCTCACAAAAGAGATACTTGGCCTTATTTCAAACAAGATCTCTGCCTAAATAAATCACAGTGCTACTGAGGGAACAGCAAATTAAATTTTGCATACACAACAATACCAGCCTGTAACCTCTAGGAAATTGCCACCTAAAATTGTATCTATGCCCTGCAGTACAGTATATTTTAAAGTACAATTTGCTGTTTTAAAAAAGCAGTTCTGACTTCAAAGGATGAGATCAACTCATATATTGTTCATTTTTTCATTGCCCAGAGCCTGGCTATGTAGTTGGCAACACCATTACTTTTTGAATTCCTTACACTTTGGTGGCATGAAATAAGCTGGTTGGTTAAGCTAGTTAATTATTATAGGTCCGTGATGGCGAACCTATGGCACGCGTGCCAGAGGTGGCACGCAGCGCCCTCTCTGTGGGCACGTGAGCTGTCACCCCAGTTCGGCTCTGCCGCACATGCACATGCACCTCCCACCGGACAGCTGGTCTTCGGGTCTCTGCCGCGCATGTGCGGGGGTGTGTGGGGGGAGCGGGGCACATGTGGGGAGCACATGTTCCCAGGGCGCATGCACGGGGCGCACGTGCATTGCATTTTGGGGATTCAGGTGTGCACACATGCATTCGCACACGCACACACACACTTCTTTTGCTCGGGAGCCAAAAGGGCGCACACGCGCGTGCCCACACCCATAATGCAATGTCCTCCCCCACGCATGCGTGCACAACCCCCCCCCGCGCATGCGGGCAGGCCTCACTGAAGAGCCGAGGTGGCGCAGTGGTTAGAGTGCAGCATTGCAGGCTACTTCAGCTGACTGCTAGCTGCAGTTCGGCGGTTCAAATCTCACCGGCTCAAGGTTGACTCAGCCTTCCATCCTTCTGAGGTGGGTAAAATGAGGACCCAGATTGTTGGGGGCAATATGCTGACTCTGTGAACCGCTTAGAGAGGGCTGTAAAGCACTGTGAAGCGGTATATAAGTCTAAGTGCTATTGCTATAGCCTCCGGACTTCCGGTAGGCCCGTTGGGCCATTTTTCGCCCTCCCCAAGCTTCAGGAAAGCCTCCGGAGCCTGTGGATGCTGAAAAAACGGGCCCAACGGGCCTACCGAAAGTTCGGAAACGAACTTCCGGTAGGCCCGTTGGGTCTGTTTTTCACGATCCACAGGCTCCGGAGG
>QLTV01000613.1:428894-463371 GCA_003457575.1 Thermophis baileyi | reverse complement strand
CCTCCCTCCCTCCCCTTCCTCAGCACATATGTCTTTAGCACTAAGGGTATTTCTTTGTAACAAAATGATATGATTCTATAATTGTAGTATTATAGAATAATCTCTCTATTGTGATGAAGACTTGGGCTTATCAGTTTTATTATCAGTGAAGAGTAGATAATAATTGTTTTCCTTACAGCATCCATCCACTTCAATTCTATTTGACAGCACTTTCCTCCCCCGTCCCAATTTACTCCCTAAAAATCAGAAGAGCTATATTCATTCATTCAAAAGGTGTCAAAAGGAGCAGGTATTTATTGCCCAAACCCAGAAATGAAAAAAAAATCCTTTTTCATTTTGTTTGTTACCCTCAAGATATGGGGTGTGTATGTGTATTTGTTTTTGTGCTATGGCAGAAAACTTCAGAGTTCTCCATTTTTGTTTCAACTTCTCCTATTCTTCAAAAAATTTTCTCTTTTCCCAGAAGCCCTCCTTTTTGTTAGGCATTTCTGGCAGCTATAGTAGTGCAAAAATGACTCTACTTTGTGTTTTCAACGCTGAACCTTATCTTCTCTGTTTGCTTCTGATTCTGTTACAAAAGGAATTAATCTTCTGTGCGTATCCAAGTGGAACAACCATAGAATGTCCCCCCCCCCACATAAGAAGACCTCCCTCTCTCCTTCTTGAATCTTGTCCACATGAAACATAATACTTTCGAAGCTCAATTTTATGTGATAGAGAAGACAGAGAAGATATATTATTGGATTTTTCTCATATGTTACTTTTCAATGAAAAACAGTGGCACAAGAGAGGAAGAGTTTAAATCTTTTCCTAACACCACCACTCGCTAATTAAACATTTATGGCTGGCTGCTGTTCTATAACAGAATAAACAATTAAAATTGTTTCCCAACTCTGGCACAACCAACAACTTTGGAAAGAAAAATTGGTCAGAATAAAAGGCACTGGAGGGAAAAGGCATCTTCAATAGTTGGTAGATTTTCTTAAACATATTGCTTTCCATTGTTTATTTCTTTTACATTTTGGGTGTCCTGAATATTAACATAGCAATCAAAACAGCATTATAATTTTTTTCTAATAAAAGCTAAAATGTTTAGCTTTCCTGTTTGAACCATTTATGTTTGCACTTAGTGAAGGACTAGGTTTATTTAAAATAAAGTTTTAACTCTCTTCCTGGTGTCACATGATAAGAGAAGAGAAATGGCAATGCAATAAGGTACCTTGGACTTTTTTCATTTGTGCATGTTTACATTAAAATCTAGTTCAGTGTTAATCTGAAAAGATGCTTAATTTTAGCTTGATTTTTAGTTGATCTTGTCCTCTGTATAAAATTTGAAATGTTTCCCCCCAGACTTGTAATTCATAACAGCTCTTGTAATACATTCCTTCTGCAGAGTGAGCGTTCCCTCCTTATTTTTTATTACAAACATATATTGTCAAATATTTGAACATAAAAGGATAGGACTGCTACATGTAACATGTAAGCCACTGAACATTGTATTAGAGACTAGGAAATGCTGCAGAGGCCCATCCTGTGGACTCACATTGCAAAAAGTGCTTTCTGTCTCGTCCTTGAGGAGCAGAAGCTACTGCTTGGTTTTATAAAATCATTCCTTTAGTACCAACAGTCAGTTATTAATGAAAATTATTTTGGAATATATAATACAGACAATACCTCAGGAAGATTTTTCTTCTAAGAAATATTTGATACCTGAGGATTTCTTACCTTTGAATTTCACTAGGAAATTGGCTATACACTCTTCAAGTAGACTCCAATTGCTTTCTATCTTTGAAACCTTGAGATGATAATCCTTAGGCAATTTCTTCTATTCAAAATGATCAGACGCAAGAAGTGTGTGTGTGTGTGGGGGGGGGCTGGATGGTAGGGAAAATGGCCTTACCTCTCTGTTCCTGGATCCGCTGTTGATGGGTTGTGAGGGCTTTCATGAATACTGGGCCTTGGTGAAGAGAGGCTCACAGCATGCGAGGGGGGTTCATTGCCCACAGCAGTTCCACTTTGGTTTGAATGCGTGCTGGAGAACATGGTAGCTATAACCGTGCAAAAGCATTCACAGTTAATATGAAAGGCACGTTTGGATTTGTCATTCAATTGTGCATGATTTTGATTTTCAAAAGTAATCCCAGAAACATAGTGAGCTTCCTTTACATACAGTTATATGTAAACAGAGCCTAGAGAACCATCTGCATGGGATGCTTTTATCTGGACTCCTTTTTTTTTTTTAAGTCTTTAATATAATTTTTAAAAAGGAAAACAAACATACTATGAAAATAAAAGAAAAAAGCACATTATAACTAGATGAAATACAATGCATAATTATAAGAGCCGTGGTGGCGCAGTGTTTAGAATGCAGTACTGCAGGCTAATTCTGCTGACTGCCGGCTGCCTGCGGTTCGGCAGTTTGAGTCTCACCAGCTCAAGGTTGACTCAGCCTTGCATCCTTCCGAGATCGATAAAATGAGGACCCAGATTTTTGGGGCCAATATGCTGACTCTGGAAACTGCTTAGAAAGGGCTGTAAAGCACTGTGCAGCGGTATATGTCTACGTACTATTGCTATTATTATATATATATTTTTAACAGTAGTACAGCTCAATTTTTGAACAACTTTTAAACAATCATGTCATCTAGTACTTTCATTGTTCAATAAAAGCCAGTTTAAAAGCCAAGAAAGCAATATCTTTTTAAAAACATTTTTGATACATTCCATTCACAGATGCACTTCAAATTTTAGGGATTTAGTTTTACAATACATTACTATATTTAAATCCTTAAGAGAAAACATCCCTGAAAAACATTTCTCCGTAGCAATCTCTAGAGGTTACTCATCTTGCTCAACTGCTTAAGGAAAACTCAAAGTTCAGAACGTTTTCCTTAATTAATGGGCTTGGAGTTGAATGAGTTTCTCTTGACATACAACCATTTGATATGCTTGTCCTTTTTGAAAGCTTAACCCTAACCCCAAAAGATCAAAATATCCATTCTTTAATTTCCTTCTGCATAGAGTTAATTTTCCATCTGAGTTTATCAGCTTTAAGGATATACAGTACTTATATTACATATAATGAATGAGTAGCTGAAATTATGATACTTGGCTCAATTCCACATCAAAATTTGAAGCTGGAAAAAGTTGAGCTGATATTTCAGTTGGAGCAAGATCACCAGAAATAATCAGCTTTTTTAAACAATTAAATGTAAGGTGGTTTTCCCCCCTCTCAAGCAGGAGTTACAATACTTCCTCAATGGGTGATATAGTAGAATATAGGTGGAAGTTACTTCTTATGTTACAAGCTATATCTTCTCCCCCAAAGTCCAAACTTAGTAGTCAAAGAAGATACAAGTTATTATGCTTACCAATTATTCTTCTACAATCATTTATAGTTTTAAACTCATAAAAATCAGTGGAAATTAACTGAAAGTAACACCCTTCCAATCTTGGCTAAAATTCCCACTTTTATTTGGATTCCAGTCTTAAGTAAGACTTAGTGGCATCAAATCCTATCTAGGATTCCATAATTCAAGTTCATAATTCTACCATCATGCATACTGTAAAACTATTAAAGAAACAAATATTGGAAGGATGTTATTAAAGTGCTGATTTCTGCCTAATGACAACCCCCCATACAATTGCAGAACTAGAAAAAAACTTAGTTTTATCCACAAATTAACATATTTGTAAATGAGTTGTCACATCATAACAGAAATCCAGAGACATAATTTGAAGAGCTGCTTAAATCATAAAATTATAAAGTCACTATGCTAAAGTTTTGTAAATTTGGTTGAAGAAATGGACTGACAGAAGAGTTACACGTTAAAATGGAACATGGAATTCATGTTTGGCAGAAGAAGACTTCACTCCTAGGGTGTCTGTGGATTAAAACTCATTATTTGAATTAGTTTTAAGGGAAAAGTTTATATAATCTAATAAAGGGATGTCAGTATCAAAATGCACAAATGCACTCAGCTACTAATCTCACACAAAAAGCATAAAAACTCAAGATATATACACAAAACAGTCCTTCTTGTTCCCCATTTTTGTCCTCCTTCTAGCCTTATGGCCTTTCTCCAGTTGACAGTTTCCTTACACCTCATCCTGGTCCTTATATCCTCTCAGTTGTCACAATACCTACCCCCATTCCTCAGTCAGCCTAAGAAGTGATGAAAATGTCTTTCCCTGGTCCCCAGGTCTCTTTAAAATCTCCCTCAGTTTCTGTGAGTCCTCTTTTCAATAATTAAATAAAAATTGTTCAAGTGCGTCCTTCAGGAATGAGAGAGGCACTATGATATTAATTCTTGGGATAACAAATTCCTGGAAACGTATTACAAACCACTATGAAAACATAAGATAAATTTTGATTTCCCCATACATCCATTGCTTATTAAATATTACTAAAACAACAAGTCATTTTGACTGGTGGAAAATTTTAATCACTACTGTCACTTGAACAGCACAATATTGTAATCAAACACTCCAGCAAGGAGTGGTTAAAAGAATAATGAAGAATAATAGTAATGGACATGCTGACAGCGTTAATATGAAGGAAGAAAATTGTTTGTTCTTTATGTTTGCCCATAAAGACATGGGAAATTTTTCTTTTGTTACTGGAGTGTGACTGGTGCCAGTTAGTTCATCATATCAAATCATATCAAAGCAGCTGAGACTGTTTTGATATGATTTTGTATGAAATAATTACTGCCACTATTTTGGTAAAGAGATATGTTTTGTATACTTAATCTAGCTAGTTTTACTATGTCATGGCGAAGGACCATAAATTGATGCACTGAAGTGCTGGAACAAGCCAAAGGTTCATTTAGAGTCCAACATTGTGTTTCCAATAACAGCCAGCTAAAAAGTATGAAGTCAACATTCCTCCTTTGTAATTTATCTCCTAGCAACAAGCATTATAGGCAAGCTGATGCTGAACTGGGGATGTGGATTGCCCGATTTTGTCACCATTACTAATATTAATTAGTAAGGAGATCTGGAACACATTTTTGCTTTGTGCATTCAGTTGCACCAGCCTCCAGAATAGTTTATTTCACTCTAGAATAGA
Source organism: Thermophis baileyi (assembly GCA_003457575.1). NCBI lineage: Eukaryota > Metazoa > Chordata > Lepidosauria > Squamata > Dipsadidae > Thermophis > Thermophis baileyi. Next base: position 458,300 of record QLTV01000613.1, on the reverse strand, counting down.
ATAGTCTATTATGTTTTGAATTTCTTTTACCTACCCTACCAGCCTATCAGCATTTCATGGCTCCTGTGCATACTTTCTTAATGATTTATTTCTGAAAGAACCTTCACAGCTTTAGAGTTCCCCAAGACTGCAGATTCAGTACTATTATTGGGGTGGGGGTTATGTACAGTTTATTTTGAACACCCCCCCCAAATTAGACCCCCACTGGGTTAAGATGAAAACCTTCACCAGAAAATTCCTTAAGAAGTGAAAAGAAATGCCCATGGGAAAATACCCCTGTCTTTCCCATTTCTTTTAAACTGTTCATTGCTGACCGCTGGTAACGCTTATTGCAGCAGAGGCCTTGTCTCCATTCATAAGATACATTGTTTCAGTGACAAATTAAGGTGGAGATACAATGTATCTGGTGACCTCAAAAGCTGGAGAAAGGCAATAAACTCAAAATGCTGGGATTGCTCAAAGCGGTAGGATCGTAGGCAGGAGATTGATCACAGAAAACAAACCAGATTAAAAGGCATGAGAATGTAACACTTATGCCCAAACTTCCTAAATCAAAAGTGGACAGTGACATATGCACCACAGAGGTGGGTTCCTACCGGTTCGGACTGGTTTGCCCGAACCGGTAGCAACCCGCTGGTGTCGTCACGGAGCCGGTTTGGTCGGTGCCGGTCCGTGGACGCCACCATCTTTTTTTTGGAATTTTTTTTATTCTTCTGCGCATGCGCAGAAGCTGAGTTGCTGGCACTGCGCATGCGCAGCCATCTTGTTTTTGGCTTTTTTGGGGGGAATTTTTGGCACTGCGCATGCGCACGAAGCGCGCCCATGAGGCGCGGGAGGAAGCGAACCGGCGGCGAGGTAAGTTAGAACCCACCCCTGATGCACCACAGGAAAATCTTTACTGATAAGGAAGATAACTAGGAAGATATTTCCCTTTGTTCCTCGGTCATAAAATCATATATCACATTCACATTTCCTTCACAAACATAGCACAAAGGACTCAAAATCTTATAAAAATCTTGCTGATGTACCAGTGAATTGCCAGCTGCCCCAAAAACGAACTCCCGTTATTGTTTTTGGAATAAAAAGAGAGACCTCTTTTCCAGCAGCTCGCCTTGCGTCTTGATTGTTCGTGGTCTTTTCCCAGCTCAGAAGAAAAAGGACCCAGGGAAATTCTCCCAATAGTTATAATGTTTAAATATTTAAGGAATGATACTTATGCTACAACTTCAGAAAAAGAAAGAGATATAGGCTGGTTTCCCATGAACTGTGTGAAGAAATATATTGTTTTATCTAGTCTTAATTTATTTCCAATTTCCTTTTAGCTGTGACTAAATTCCTTAGATGGGATTGAAAGAGTGATACGGGCAGAAGAGATTTAACAAGCCTTTTCCCCCTTGGTGGATGAGAGGGGTATTCTGATTTACAAAGGAAAGAAATATACCCTGGGTGTGAATAGGATATTTACTATAAGTGTAAATGCTACTTTTGCAGTACAAGGAAGAGGGGGTTTGTACCTGAAAGAGAAAGAAAGAGAAAGAAGGAAATGAATCTGAAATCTCTCCTTCCATTTTTCCTGCCTACTGCATGCATAAACACATGTGTGCGTACATACACACAGAGCTATTGAATGAAAACAAGTATATTTTTGGGAACTGAAGATACCATCTCTTTATCTCTAAATGTACATCCACATGTCTACACATGGTGTGTAGGTGTGTATGCATATTTGGGAATGTATGTTAGAGAAAGAGAGAAAGTAAGAAGAGAGACAGAAAAATAATTGTGATAAATATTTAGTAAAAATTATGCAGTCATTGTGTAATACCTCATCATTTGGATGCTTCTCAACTCATACATAATCTATTAGAAACAAAGCATGTCTGTATGAGACTTCATATTTATGTATTCCAAAAGAAAAAGAAAAAAATACATAGAGGTGATGGATAATGTTATTGCATTTACAATTAAGAGATGAGAGATAGCATTCTTACACTGTTGCCAAATTAGTGCTTAAGAACACTTTTCCTCTAAGAACAGAAAGTACTCTGTAATTTAAATATTTTTTTCCAAATATAGAATTGCCATCTTTTATCATCTTAATTACTGGTAATGTTGAAATTCATTGTCCTAAGTATATTATTTGTACACTGTTTTTCAGATTAAAAAAAAACATTTCTCTCTTTAAATATACCTAGAAATACTTTATAAGCCAAATGTAAAAGTACTATAAAGGTTTCTCTTTCATGTCTGAGGAATTGTAAAACAAATGGAACTATCATTTGAACAGTACTGTTCAAACTGACAGCCACTGCAGTTTAGGAGTGCAAAGGCTTTTTTTTAGGTTTCACTGAATAAATGAAAATTACTTTTTAATGTTTTGGAATGTATTTATTGACTAAATTGAGCAGCTTCACAACACTGCAACTAAATATACCAATGTGCTCACAGATATCTCTCTTTTCATATTCCTTGGCCTATTTGGTTATTTACATATGTTGTGGCTGTTGTTATGAATGGGAAGTTGTCTTGCTGCAAAGTAATTGATGTCAGTCTTCAGCATCCTCTATTTCCTTAAATACTTCTGGGAATCAAAAGTTTTCTTAGAAAATGAAAAGGATGGGGCCATTTTCTGGGAAAGAGGACTGAAAGGGTAGCAGGGAAAATACTGGCTTTGTAACTATTTGGTGCCCCATGGCAGCCATTTTCTGCCCACTTTGAAAATGGTGGATATATTTAAGGCTTAAATTAAATTGCATTTTCATAATTTGAGTTTCATATTTTCAGCTTTTAAAATAATGGTACTATGCTTTCTTACGTAGAGTGAATACTTAGAATGAAAAAGAGTACCTTCTCCTATTTACTAGAAAAGGAAAGCAGCCATTTGGACCAAAATTAAAAATAAAATAAAATACTTAAACAGATTTTTGTCCTCAGAATCCATAGCTCTTATAGCTAATCACATATTTATACATAACTTAAAAGATTCATATTTATGAATATGAACTTCCTAGTGATTTTGATGGTGCTAATTCTCACTGGGTAACTCTTAAGACTGCTTACTTTTACTTATTTACTTTGACATAAAGCCAATTAAAAGGACTTATTTTTGACCAGATGTGTGTAGTATCAGGTTGTTAACTGCTTACACAAAAACTTCATAGATCGATTAACTCAATATCTAAAAAAAATTCCATGATTAAAGTATGAGATACTACTCATTTTACAATTAAAGGATTTCCCCCCCACTAGAGTAAGCAGCTAACAAAGGAAAAATGTGTTCTGTTTATATTGTGGAAAATAAAAGATTTAAGAAATCCTGTCATAAATAAATGCAAATAATGGCAGTCATCTCTATTTCATTTTTAAGAGGACAAAACAAAATTTTTAATGAGAAACTGTTTCTGAATTAGGAAAGAGGCAGCTCTTTGGCAGGGGAAAGATCTGGTGCAAAGACCTTCACTTTTACCAAACAGATTTTAATCCATAGCTCACATTTATTGCTTTGCGGATTTCACTGGCTCTTAATCACAAAAGCAATAAGAGTTTCCAATACGTTCATCTGTCTCTCTTAATCAATTGTTCCAGCTGCCAATCACTAAAAATATCTGAAAGCAAATTTAAATGGCATCAGCAAGCCAACAAAACAGCTATGACCTCTTGGAAAGACTGATGGAACTACATCGTGAATTTTACTTTTCCTTGGGCATCTCTGCCATGTATATTGTTTCATAGCATGTTCAGCATTGTGGTAAAGTATAATACCAGCCTGTTAGAATATTGCTGATGCTTTTCCTTCTCAAAAATTAACTCTGAAAAGAACTGCAAGAACTATAGAGTAAAATTAATCACAAAAGTTATAATAGGCTTTGTAATTAAAAGTAGGTGAGAGGTGTCTTATTACAAGTTCACCTGATCTTTTAATACTAATTATCTATTTTTCAAACCATGTTCTCTGGGAAATTGATGGGGTTCTGTGAGAGACTAAAAATAAAAAAAACCTTTACTCAAATACAATCAATATTCTATCAATAAATCTTTCCCTCTAATCAAAGTTCTGGGAATTTTTTTTTATTAACGTTGAAAAGCATGAAAAAAATTGAATGTTCTTCAAATTAATTTAGATTAATTCCTGGTCTCTGCCTATAGAATGGACAAGCCACATTTTACATGTATTGATTTCTCTTTTCACATTGGATTGTTTCTTATCTTTACTAAGTCTGGGCCAATTGCAAAGGAATAAGGATCTTTTATTTTGTTTTGTATATGCAAAAAAAGCAATTTGAGTAGGTGCAATTTTCTGACTTCACAGAGACAGCCCCAGAAGTGGGGAGATGTCCAAATGTGAATTGTGTTGCTGTGATGCAAACTCCCCCCTCACATAATTTGTGTGCATCATTGGGCTAGCCATTTTAGCATCATTGGAGCTAGCTGCAGATGGCTATGGATGTATGTACAACAATCAAGTTGTTTGTTCCATAAATAGAAGATGCAACATATCATATATATACAGTATGTCACAGAAGTGAGTACACCCCCTCACATTTTGTAAATATTTAAGTATATCTTTTCATGTGACAACACTGAAGAAATGACACTTGGCTACAATGTAAAGTAGTGAGTATACAGCTTGTATAACAGTGTAAATGTGCTGTCCCCTCAAAACAACGCAACACACAGCCATTAAGGTCTAAACTGCTGGCAACAAAAGTGAATACACCCCTAAGTGATAATGTCCAAATGGGGCCCAAAATGTCAATATTTTGTGTGGCCACCATTATTTTCCAGCACTGCCTTAACCCTCTTGGGCATAGAGTTCACCAGAGCTTGAGGTTGCTACTGGAGTCCTTTTCCACTCCTCCATGATGACATCACGGAGCTGGTGGAAGTTAGAGACCTTGCGCACCTCCACCTTCCATTTCAGGATGCTCCACAGATGCTCAATAGGGTTTAGGTCTGGAGACATGCTTGGCCAGTCCATCACCTTTACCCTCAGCTTCTTTAGCAAGGCAGTGGTAGTTTTGGAGGTGTGTTTGGGGTAGTTATCATGTTGGAATACTACCCTGCGGCCCAGTCTCTGAAGGGAGGGGATCATGCTCTGCTTCAGTATGTCACAGTACATGTTGGCATTCATGGTTCCCTCAATGAACTGTAGCTCCCCAGTGCCGGCAGCACTCATGCAGCCCCAGACCATGACATTCCCACCACCATGCTTGACTGTAAGCAAGACACACTTGTCTTTGTACTCCTCACCTGGTTGCAGCCACACACGCTTGATACCATCTGAACCAAATAAGTTTATCATGGTCTCATCAGACCGCAGGACATGGTTCCAGAAATCCATGTCCTTAGTCTGCTTGTCTACAGCAAACCACTGCGAGTTTTCTTGTGCATCATCTTTAGAAGAGGCTTCCTTCTGGGACAACAGCCCTGCAGACCAATTTGATGCAGCGTGCGGCATATGGTCTGAGCACTGACAGGCTGACCTCCCACCCCTTCTACCTCTACAGCAATGCTGGCAGCACTCATACATCTATTTCCCAAAGCCAACCTCTGGATATGACACTGAGCACGGGCACTCAACTTTTTTGGTCGACCATGGTGAGGCCTGTTCTGAGTGGAACCTGTCCTGTTAAACCGCTGTATGGTCTTGGCCACCGTGCTGCAGCTCAGTTTCAGGGTCTTGGCAATCTTCTTATAGGCTAGGCCATCTTTATGCAGAGCAACAATTCGTTTTTTCAGATCCTCAGAGAGTTCATTGCCATGAGGTGATTCCACACCTAAATTGGTTGTTGATCCAAATTATGTTATTTATTGACCTCCTGTGGCATCATAAAGGAGTCCTTGTGAATTTTACTCTAGTTGTTGCCAACTGTAGAGGGAGGTGCTCATCTCTGTTTCAAGGCCATTGAGCTAGCGCTGCCTGAAGAAATTTCTGTGGTCATGTTGCCAGCATGACATTGCGCAGTGCTGTCACCTTCCCACCAAAGTGGTACCTATTTATTTACTTTCATTTGCTTTCAAATTGCTAGGTTAGCAGGAGCTAAGGGCCAGGACAGGCGCCAATGTTCCCTCTGACATTGAAAATCACTGCGCAGAACTGCTGAACTGCTGCGTGGCGATTTCCTGTCAGGTGCGCGGCCGCATAGCAATGTTCCCTCTGACATTGAAAATTGCTGTGCGGCAGTTGGAAACTGCCACGCGGCGATTTCCTGTCACGTGCGCGGCCACGCAGCCGCGCAGCTTAGAGGGAGCATTGCCTGAGACCTTGTACCACTAACGAGTCACATGACACCAGGGAGGGAAAACGGCTACTTGGGCCCCATTTGGACATTATCACTTAGAGGTGTACTCACTTTTGTTGCCAGCAGTTTAGACATTAATGGCTGTGTGTTGCGTTATTTTGAGGGTTAGGGTTTACACTGTTATACAAGCTGTATACTCAGTACTTTACATTGTAGCCAAGTGTCATTTCTTCAGTGTTGTCACATGAAAAGATAATAAATATAATTTTACATCTTCTGTATAAGTAGTCCTCGACTTATATCCATTAGTTTAGTGGCCTTTCAGTGTTACAATGCCACTAAAAAGTGACTTATGACCATTTTTCACACTTATGACCATTGCAACATCCCCATGATCATGTGATCAAAATTTGGTCACTTGGCAACTGTCATGTATTTGTGATGGTTGCAATATCCTGGGGTTATGTAATTATCTTTTGTGACCTTCTGATGAGTAAAGTCAAGGGGGAAGCCAGATTCACTTAACTGAACAACTGTTGTGATTCACTTAAAAACTAGCAAGAAAGGTCATAAAATGGGGCAAAAACTCACTTAACAACTGTGTTGTTCAGGAATGGAAATTTTGGGCTCACTTGTGGTTGTAAGTCGAGGACTACCTGTATTGTGCCAAGAAGAGAACAAAAGAGGTGTTCAATAAAGGTAAGATCAAAATCCCCCAAACCATGTGGTTAGATCCTCAAGGGTAGAATCACTTTTACAATCAACACACAATTATTTGATTGTAAAGATTTGTTATTTCTCTTTCTTAATTTTAACATGTAATAAATGCAACTCATACATAACACAATACACCAAAAGGAGGCTCTGTTAAAATGTCATAGAAAGATATATTAGAATAATACCTTTCATTAAGAAAGAAAAACAAGACATTCATAGATTTTTCTATTTTTGAAAGATTTGTATGTAAAATAATCGGGCTGCCTGTTTCAATTTTTTTAAAAAATAATCTTATATTTTATGTTATGACACTAATTGTAATTTGATTTTATCAAACCAATATCCTTGGAAAATCTTTTCATTTCAGTTGTGTTCTGTTTTCTTCCCAAGTAATTAAATATTTCCCATAACAGCTACGTATTTCCTTCTTTCCTTGATTCATATAGTGGATCTTTATTTCTAGATTAGGAGTTACTGAAATATCTACCTAAAAAAACCTATAGCCTGATTAATCAGACAGAAGCAATATTAAAGTACAGTATTTCTTTTCTGTATACCATGAAATAAACATGCCGTGTGATAATGTGTAGCAATGAATAAATGTCTTAGGGATTCCATTCAACTAAACAGCAAAACATAATAGCTTGTATTTAAGTTATGAATTAAATTGATTGTCCAAGGGTCCAATCAAATAAACTCCTAGTGCCACCAATCAAGAAGCATTATGTAGCAAATGCAAATTTCCCCTTATAATAGGTTTATTTAGGCAAAAAAAAAAACCCCCACAAAAACCTGGAAGAAAATATGGTCAGAAAGGAAGAGTTAAAAATGGAAAACAATGTTTCCTGGCTCCCCTGAATATTTCATTAATTGCATGGTGTAATTAAGCAATACATGCTTTACTTGGAAGCATCCTCAAAAGCTTGTGAATAAAATATAATGATTTTATCCTGGAGCAGTAATTATTGAGAATATTTTGTCAATAATCTCAATATGTTATATTCTAAAATAGAATTGTTTTAAAATAACAGATTTTTTTTAAAAAAATTCTCAAAAACAAAGAAAATGGGCTATCAGTATAAAAATCACATAAAACCTGAAGCAAATCCATTAAATGACTATTAGTTTTTTTTAAAAAAAAGGCAGGTGATGTTTTATAGGATTCTGTGTTTTGCTACAAACTTAAATCTCCAAGAGTTATTATTGTTTATCAAGTATATACCCAGTGAAATTTTGTAAAGATTTAGGGGGTCAATCAAGCTAGTTAAGCATTTTGAGGAAATGATTAGCCGGGCTAAAACGGCAACTTGCTTCCCTTTTTTTTTCATATTACACCTGGAAGGATAAATTATATTAGGCTTGCAGCAATAGATACCTGACACATCCTTTCTTGCCCATAATTTGCACTTTTTTTATGGAAGAAGAGCTGGGAAGAGATTTTTCAAGTAATGTGATCACATTTCTTTGAATTATTTTGTTTATTACCGTATTTCCATGTATTATTATTTTTAAAACTCAACAACAACAAAGAAACACAATTACACCATATCCGATGTTGTTTTGGAAATCTTGTTTGACATCTCTGAAACCAAAATGTAACAAATAAAAATAAAATCAAAGACTACAATACCTGGGTAAAGGTCATGGACATGTCCCGGTGATTGTTGGACAGTGCTGGCAGAAACATCATGGGGAGATGAAGGGACTTGAATAGGCTGGATAGTCAGGCAGTCATTGAGAATGTCTTGGTCAAGTTCTGTAGTTGCACGCAACTGAAAGCAAAGCAGAAGGTCAGGCCAGAACTTTGCCTGGCTCACAAGATGACCTGCTACCATCTTTTTAAAATGGATTTATTTCCAGAGCTGCAGCAAAGGGGAAGAGAGGCCAGAAGTTTGTCTTTCACCATGTCATACCTTAAGATTTATAGATACTAAGGATTCCACTTTTACAGCCAATAATACAGAGTCCAAAACTGGAAACTTGATTACCTATCATATATACTAAAAGTAAAAAAAAAAGAAAAAAAAAAGGGGGGGGATATAATTACATCTACCTCTTAAAACTATTCTAATTTTGAGAATATAGAATTCAGGGTTTGTATTGTGACTGAATAACAGTGACTGGTAGCCAGCTGCCAGTTCAGTTTATCCTAACCTCAACAGGGGTGGGTTCCTCCCGGTTCGGACCGGTTCTCCCGAACTGGTAGCAGCCCACTGGTAACATCACGATGACATCACCGAACTGGATCGGTCGGTGCCGGTCCATGGGGGCCAGCATCTTTTTTTTGAATTTTTTTTTTGAATTTTTTTTTTTATTTTTTCCCCCTTTTGAGCATGCGCAGAAGCTGACTTCCGGCACTGTGCATTCGGTTGCCATCTTTTTTTTGGCTTTATTTTTTTTTAATTTTATTTTTTGTTACTGCGCATGCGCACGCGTGCCCATGCGGCGTGGGAGGGAGCGAACCGGCAGCGAGGTAAGTTGGAACCCACCCCTGAAACTCAAATATAATTCTTCAGTATTTTCTCCTATAAAGCTGTATGTTATATCTAGGGTATATCTTCCCTAGAACTTTCTATAATTTTGGAGAATAGGCAAAGCAAAACAGCATTATTAACACTTGTTAAACTTTAAAATAATTCTTTATACTTGGGATTTTGTTTAAGATTATACTAAGTAGCTATTTTAAAAAAGTAAAAAGATACGCAAAGGGGTTTTTTTGGACAACTTTTCTCATTTATCACCATCCTTCCTCTCAGAATAAGATGTTTCTCATACAGTAACCATGAACTCCATTTTCACCAGCCATTTTCATTGCTTTCATTCATATGTATTTTTGAGGTCAAAGCTACAAATTCTTTTTATTCAAATTCTTAGTCTATATTCTGCAGTTAATTTTAATTACTATGAGATATTGTTCAAAAGGGTAGCTTTTCTAAAAAAAGTTCAAGGCTATATTATTTACCCTACATATTTACTTCAACAGGGTTTTGTTTATACTTAAGCTTACTGGCAATTTATCAATTTTATATACCATGAAGGTGACTCTTATCTTCCAGAGGCATTAGAAATATTTCAGTGAGGGAGGGAAGAGAAAGGAGTGGGGGGGGGGGAAGTAGTGTGATATTTTATAGAAGCCTGGTGGAGAATCCTTTAAAATAATGACCTGAACTTAAGCAGAAAATAAGTTTCTTAATATAATGTGAAAAGAAAAAGTATTGGTTTCTTAGCATTTGAAGGACAGCCTAAACCAGTGATGGCGAACCTTTTTTTGCTCGAGTGCCCACACCCATAATGCAATGCCCTCCCCCGTGCATGTGTGCACAACCCCCCTGCGTTGTCCCCCTGCGCATGCGCGCAGGCCTCACTGAAGCCTCCGAACTTCCGGTAGGCCCGTTGGGCCCGTTTTTCGCCATCCACAGGCTCCGGAGGCTTTCCTGAAGCCTGGGGAGGGCGAAAACGGCCTCCCCCCACCCTCCAGAAGGCCAAAAATCAGCTGGCCAGCGCACACATGCGCGCTGGAGCTGACATAGAGCAACACCTTGTGTGCCCTCAGATATGGCTCCACGTGCCACCTGTGGCACGCGTGCCATAGGTTCGCCATCACAGGCCTAAACTCTAATGATAAGATTGGTTGGACACCTAAACCTAGTGACTGAATCTTCAGGTCCTTATGATCTATAGACTACAATGGGACAATAGGGTATAGGTAGAGAGTTAAGGATTTATCCTTGTCCCCTCTTGGTCTATAACTCAGGCTACTCTTTGTTTAAGAAATTGTTACTCTAAGTTCACTTCTGTCTTTTCTTCCCAAATGCTGGTTTCAACCCTCAGTAATGGTCATATGCACACTACTTCAACCTTCAGCAAAATTATGATTGTACTCAGAAGTAATCATCAATGTAGTTAATGTCCAGATAAATGTGCAGAGGATTGGAGTCTATTTAATTTTTCCTTTAGAAAGGACTCTTATTTTAACAGAATACATTCTACAGTATATCTGGAAACAAGAGCACTTCCCAGGAATAAAGTATCCTAGAAAACAAGGCGCCATCTACACTAATTTATTTTATTTTTTTCTTGACAGTTCTAATTTTTATAAGCTCTCAGAACAATGAATGGAAATTCAATTCCCATCATTTTCTCATTTCATATTTGATTGGATAATCACCCATGATTTAGTAAAGCAAGTAGATGTAATTAGAAGGGAACAACTGCCTTAAATTCCTCAATTTTCGGTTGATTATACTTGAATGGAAAAACAGCTTTAAGTTGGTGTGAAGCATGAACAAACTTCCCAACACAAAAGCTATTAAAACTTTTCTTTTCATTGTTCTTATCACTTATCACTTATTATAGATTTCTGTTTGCCTTATGGAGACTCAAAATAATCTTTATTGTTCAGTAGAAATCAGATGCCACTAAAATATGCTCCTCAATACATTCAGTCAGGAGAAAAATACTTGGTATTTGTTCATTCTTGCAGATATCTTTGTTATTAAAGCATGCTAGAAAGAATCATAGTGCATTTATTACTTTGACTCCCACTTCCTATTATTGTATCATTTAAAAAGTCCTTCTGAAGACTGACATTATAGAGTTAGATAAGCATTATGGAGCCAAATGAGAAGGGTTAAATGCACCCAGGTGATGCTCTTTTCTGATTGCAGAATTAGGCAACAATCTATGGAGAATCAGTGCCATAACATCACATAATACTAATACAGAAATTGAGACTTAAATATTTAAAGTCCACACAATATCCAGAGATGGGAGAAGAAAATATAAAAATGCACCATTTCTGCTTATAAATTTTGCACTACTGAGGAAGGGATCACCAGAATACTTATCCTTAAGGTGTACTCTTCATAATTCATAAAAAAATATTAAGGTTTATTCTGGTTATGTGCTAAGTAGATAAATATCTCAAAAAATATCTTTTCCACCCAAAACCTGAGTGAGCTTTACTTTTAACACACCAATTTTACCCAGTTTACAATATGAGGTTTCCAAACATTATCACTTTGGTGTCCTTTCTGGCCAAATCTTAATCAGATGTGGACGAAATATACTATATTTGTTTTCTCATATTTGTTTGATATTTGCTGCATGTTCACAAATATAATAGAAAATACAGAGATCCTCCAAGCAAGTTTCATTAGATGATAGTCTGGTCTAAGGTAACATATACAGTATATGAATTCAACTTTTCCTAACCATTTTGCATCATATGTTCACCTCAAACTATTTTTCCATGAACAGGCATTGTCACACACGGATTTTATGAAATGAAAGTCTAAGGACAGTCTCTACCTGCTTTCATAAGTAGACCTATAAAATCTTTTCATGATGGCAGATAGCAGGAAAATTTCAACATTCTTCCTTCTTTATATTCAAGACTTTGGCATTTTGGCCTTCAATGGTTGAATCTTAGTATACATCAGTGCTGCATTGCAATATATCTTCAAAATCCCTTCCCTACATTACATGCTGTTATAGTTTTCATCATTGAGTTCATTTGTCAATCACTACTCATATTTTCCAATGATCACATGTATTTGTTTCCTTTCTGATAATAAAAAGGTAACTCTAATAGATAACGTGTTATTAGAATAAAATAAGAGATATGCTGTCTAATTTAATCTAAAATCTAATCTAAATCCATAGCCAGTTTGGTATAGTTGTTAAGATGCTGGACTAGAAACTGAAAACTGGGCGTTCTCTTAGGCATGGAAGCCAGCTAAGTGACTTTGGGCCAGTCACTGTCTCTCACACCAACCACATGACAGGCTTGTTGTAACAAGAAGGTGAGAACATTATATATGTCACCATGGGTTGCACTAAATAGAGGCAGGGTATAAATCTAGTAATAGAAATAAGGAATAAAATAAGGAAGCATTCTGTCCCCATTATGAGGAAGCTGTCGAACAGGTTAAGAGCGCAATAGCATCCAGGAAATGAAATTCAAAGGGAATTTTATGTCCTTTATTGGACATTGCATGTAGCCAGTATGACCAGGAGGCGTTAACTCTTTTAAGGACATCCGGATTAACGGCTACCCTTATTCCTTTTCTTTGAGTGACAGTGTACAGTGCATATTCATCATTTATAGTCACTAAATGACTAATAATATGAGATTCTATTTTATGTACTTTGGCCCCCTCTTATCATTTTAGTAACTGCTGAAATCACAAATATTGTTATTTTTCCTCAGAGGAAAATGCTTTAGCACCCCCCCTCACATTTATTTGATTTCTACAGCATCTTTTCCAAGGCCAATAAACAGTATTCTAACTGTATGCACTGATTTATAAACTGTAAAGGGAATATACTGGCAGTTATAATTTTGTTCTCTTTCCATTAAATCCGCACATGAAGTTTGTTTGTTCAGAATCTGCATACAGAGTAGACATTTTCATTGAGATATCTATCCAGCAAGATCTTCTTCCTGGCTAGTTATTTGTTATCAGTTTACTGTATATTCAAAGTCACACTTATTTTGCCCCATAAGCATCACTTTATCCTAACTTACAGTGCATCATGTTTGTATTTTAATATTTATCCACACTGGATAAATATTTTTGAGGTTCTTCTCTGTCCCTTTCTTATTTATCCTAAATAATTTAAGGTCATCAGCAAACCTGGGCATCTCACTGTGAATTATCTATTATTCATTATATTTATTATTAATTATATATATTATCCATTTTTCTAGGTCAGGTTGCAGTTGGTTGCTAATTACTATAAGACGTAGTGAGTTTTTTACTTGTAATCTTTTGCTTTGTGAAATCAACTAAGATAACCTACTTTGGTTCTATGTAATTAACATGGCTGTCACACAATAAAGAAGCATCAACATGACTCTAAATCTAAGATTTATTTTTACACAAGACTGGGTAGCTTTCTTTAAGCAGAACAGCATAATGTATCAAGAAATGTCTTGAGTCTACAGTATCCTAAAGGAATAAACTAGTGTATATTAATAATTACTGATGACAGTAGTAATTCAGACAGATCAGTGGAGGACCTAGCACCATTTATTTAGCATACCTGTGGTACAAATTCAATAGCCTCTGAGTTGCAATAATTCGAATTACTGTTGTAATATTAATAAGAAAAAGATAGAGGGGAGAAGGCTAATCCTGTGATCATTTACAACATTGGTTTTCTTGTTTTAGATTCAGCAGAATCAAAAGAATTGGCTGATTTTGGTCTGAAGTTTGGCATTAAATAGCATGATTACATTCCTTAAAGTCTCCCCCCCCCATCACTAATCCTCTTCCGCCAGCATCCTTGTCCTTTGCTCCACACTTTCTGATTTAAATTCCATTTTGAGAACAGGAAGTAAAGAGATTAAAGTTGAGGATTAAAACACTTACTCTTTACAACATTTTTGTGAAGAATGGCTTCTTAGTTGCCATGGGCACTGCTCAGTGACCCTTAGCCTCCAAATGCAATTCCTCTTGCATTAATGAAATATTTTGATTGAATGCCATAGAAAACAAATGAGTGGAAATTATTTCTTTTGTTGTTCTTAGTGTCTTTTTTTGTAATTTTAACAATGAAATGAGAAATAGTTTTGAAAAAAGGCAATTAAAACTAAAAATTAATGTTGCAAAGCCAATTTTGGACTTTGAAGAATCTATATTTTAAAAGAAGGAAATAGTGGTGGTAAGGCAAGTGAATTGAAGCATCCTGTAACTTAATCCGCTGTCATATTTTATATATTGTATCATGCTGAAATTCTGTTATTTTTTCAAGGTTTTTTTTATCTCTCATTTTAAGAAAGGGAGTCTTGTAGCTAATATTTTAAAAGTTTACAGAACAAAAATGGCTATTTTTCTGGAAGAGGAGCAGTTAAAAAAACACCTATAGTTGAAAAATTAAATACAAAGATTTTTTTAAAAAGAACTCTGATTATGTCTGATTTTAGATAACATTATTGCAATTGATACTTACTATCAAAAAGATTCTGATAAAGGATCAGCTGAAGGATTTTGCTTATAAAAATGTATACTTTCAAACTACCCAAGCAAACATATATATGAAAGGCCAGTTGAGGTATTTTAATGCAGAAAAAAAATCAATTCTCTTTTCTCCTGAATGCCTGGCTGTGAAAATAGTGTAAGAATTTAGTAAGTAAATAAGAACTCATTACCCCTTTGTGATACCCCAAACCTTCATTAAGGTAGACCCAAGACTGTATAATGATAGGATCAGCTTTGGATTACTTTATTTATACTTTCTATGGCTGCCTGGCTTTATTAAAAAGAAAAGGGGGGAAAAAAGGAAAAGGGAGGAAAAAGGGAAAGTATTCTGCTGACTGAGTTTCACTCTATCTTTCCCCAGCCTCGTGATCACCAGATGTATAGAGACTATGATTCCCATTCAACATTTTTGAAAGTGACATGGATTCAACAGAAAACCATGATTAAATGTAGCCTGGTCATTTGTTTTGCTGCTTGCACTCAGAGAGGATATGAAGCAGCTGCATCTGAACCGTGATGGTTCAGATATGTCCACTTAATAAGCTGGGATTTGATCATCTAAATCAAGCTATAATAATCAGAGCTTTGTACAATCAGTTAGTGAGCAATGAATGGAGTCTGAGAGGGAAACCACATATTGTTCATTCATTTATGTTTAATTCCCCTCCTGTACAATGAAAAGGATTGAATGGTTTACTAAACAAAAGTGACATGAAAGAGGACTGGTGCAATTATAAATAATTAACAAGCTATACCTCTATAGAAGTCTGATTTTGTGGGGAAAAAATAGCTTAAAAAGAAGGTTTTGCTTCTAGAAAATATCTTTTTTCATACAGTCACCCCCAGGACTCGGCCAAAGCATTTTACTGCCCGAGGTAAAGAATATTTTTCTCTTACTTAATGTGCAGAAATAGGACTGTTTTATTTCAACATCAGTGAAAGGACAGGATGCCACTACTACAAGCAACAGACCTGGCTGGGCCATCTGGTGCTCATAACTTCAATATCAATAAATTCAATATCAAAGCAGAAGGAAACATCTTTGCAGCCAGTTAGAATTAAACATTAATGTTACTTGTCTTTTTATATGGCTAAATTTATAATGAATGTTGTTCTCCTTCTCAGGTCAGAAATATATTTTTTTCTTTTAAAATTGTATAGAAATTTAAATAGGGAAATCTAGTGTACTGTTGGATCTCTCTAAACAATGCAATTTTAACAAAATGATACCATTAAAAATATTCATTAAAATAAAAATTGACACAATTAATATTTATTTGTCTAGCAAACATTGATAAAAGCAAAATTTGAAATGAGTTCTGATATCTGTATAGAAAGCATAATTATTACATCACAAGATCATGGCAGGTATATATCCTGAAGAGCAGAGAGTACAATTTATAAAGTTGATATATTAAAAAAGCTGAAATTTTATCTTTCTTGAAGTTAGATATTAGAATCGTCTGTGAATTTCTTTTTAGCATTATCTGGATGGCTCCCTAGGATGGCAGCATCTCATCAAACTCTGGAAAAATAAATTTAATTTGCTGAACTAATAAATTTCCTGATTTTTTTTCATGGCACTAATTTCTAAAATTTATCTTAGTAGAAGATAAATTTTATCTTCTGCTGCTGTTTTAAATTTCCACAAATGGAAACAATTTCAGAAATCATCAAAACAATTTTTACCTAACTGTTAAATGTAAATATGGCAGAACATTTTGATTCCAACGTAGCAGTTTTCTCTGTTCCAATGTCACCCCAATGTATGGGAACTAAAACTTATAAGCAATTTGGAAATTCCAGGAATTCTACACCTAAAACAGCAGCAGGAATTAGAAAATTACAATAAGATATAAACAAATTGGAAATTACAAATTAGATAACATACTGTAGGAATGGCAGCAAATATAATTTCAAAACATGGGTGCTTTCTCAGAAACAGATCATGTAATCCCTAAGAATGAAAATGTGCTTGTGCATGTTCATTGCAGCCTAGCAAGCCTTCTACCCCAATCTTATTTATTTGATATGATATGATACATTATTTCAATTAAAATTGAAAAACTATCTTTCTGCAAAATAAAGCACAAACCTTAGGCACAATCTGCATTGCTAAAAGCAAAACATGTCTGGCTGCAGCTCAGCATTTAGTTTGTCTTTTGATATAAGAGTATTTTATGATTGGCCAAAGCCACCAGGGCAACCATTTTGTGAGTGAGCCCACAAAATGATCTTAAAATGTGTCTATTGGTCTCAAAAGGCAGGTTTCCGCAATTAATAGTATATTCAGAATTGTTCTATTTTCATAGATTCAGACTGATCGCATTTTAATAATATAAATTTCAACTTGATTAAATGATATCACTATAAAATATGAAGCGCTATTCTAAATAATTATTATATAATTATAAGTAATTATATCACTATTACAGACAATAGTGAAGCCACTGTTCCATCAAGAAATATACCTTGATAATAATTGATAATAAGTCTCTTTTTCATATTTAATCCAAGTTGAACTTTGAAAAAATAATTTTACCTTCCATGGACTCAAGCTGGATAAAAAAAAACCTCACCTATCTTAAGTTTTATTTTGGGAGTAGTGGAATGAAGCAAAGGGAATAAATAAAAAATGCACAGATTCAGGATTCAGAGCTTTGAGTTGAAACAAGCCACAGACTTAAGAGGGAAGGAGGGGACTTCACTTCTGAACTGGCCTTCTTGATGCATATGTGTTCATATCCATACTGTATGTGTGTGTGTGCAGTCAATTGCCTCTCCATATCAGTTGCGTTAAGCAAGTACATCTGATATTGGTAAGGTTATAATAAACTTCTGGTATCATAGAACTGGAACAGGTCATTTAGGCCCGTTGCTCAAGGCATTCCTCACATCAAGTGGAGGAGTGTTGGTCATCTTCTTTGGAATTTGGTTCCACATCGAGAAAATGCCTTTGTTGTTAAGAATCTGCATTAACTTAAGGCCACTATTGTATGACCTGCACTTTGATGACAGAGAACAACAGCTTGTTGGCTTTGTTCTGTATGTCACTCCTTCAGGTAATTATAAAATGCTATCTTCCTCAAACCTTTCAAGTTCTTTGCAACACAATTTCACTACTTTGACTTTCATCCATCCATGGCAGCGTAACACTGGGAGACTCAGGTCTTCTCCCACCCTCAATCATGAAACCTCAATGGGAGACTTTGGGTCAGTCATTCTCTCTCCGCTCAATCTGTCTCATGAAGTTGTTCAGGCAACAAAATAAAGGAAGATCCCCATACAAACAAATCACCTTGAACTCCTTTAGGAAATATAAGGTATTAATCTAAACATTGACTATAATAATAATGCCATTGTTGGAGGGCAATTTTTTGTCTTCTACAGACCTGGATTTAGGTTGCAGGTTATCTTGCACAAGATCAGTTAGAATCAGGTTTACTTGAGAAGAACACAGGTATTTGTAGCTCATGCCACAAATTGTACCCCTTTAGTGCAAGATCACAATGTACTAGAAAAGAGACTGCAATGCCGATGCTTTTAATCAGACCAACAGGCATTGATATGTGCTGATCAAGGAAAAATCAATTGCTGGCCATCCTTTGAATAAGCTTGTATCCTATTTATGGCATCTATTTTTTGTTATAATTTCTAATTATAAAATTGGAGTAAATGTTTAACACTATTGAAAATGCTTTTAGATGCATCCATAGGGAAGAGATATTACCTGCAAACACAAAGTTCATTAGCTTTTCTATAATCTCCTTGGATATGGTATGCACTCATTGTACTAGTTGCAGCTATGCATGGTATGTAGAGTTCATTCTACATTTCTACTAAAGGCTCAACTGAATTCCCAGAAGGAAAAGCAAGATGCTATAATGATTCACTAGGATACTGGCAATATCAGCGTAGTCACATGCTGACACAATTACTGGAAATCAGCTGTACTGGAATCTATAGCCATGTTTATCATTAAGGACTTGCCAAGATTTCCTGAAGTAAGAACATGGGTTTTGGCATATATCCTTGAATTTCTAATATGTTCGTGGCATTTTGAAGGACAAGCTATATCTTAAGAGAGAAAAATAATGTCATTTTATGGGCAAAGGGAAGGTTAAGAAAGCGGATTAGAGGCAGTCAAGCAGGATAAATTAAACAAATCCATGACTAACTGGGTGTAACAGCAAAGGATCTCATTCTGTTCAGCTGAATGGTTCCCTAGGGCTCGATCTATTACTTCTCTGAGCTTTTTATCACCTTGGAATTTTTATGGTTTTGATGAATTCTCATTTTTATAAAAAAAAAATCATTAAGTCAATTTTCTTCTTTAATTAAAGACATAAATAACTTTTATTCTGACTTTCATTATTCCTTACATTTTTATTATTATTATACAAGGAAATATTTCAAAGAATGAAGTATAAAGTAAATGTCACTTTTTAAGACATTGTAAGTATAATGTAACATTAATATTACATATTATAGCTTCAAGATATTTTCACTCTCTTTTGATCACTAACATGGATACTTTTTTCTTTTTGTTCAGCAAATGTATTTTGAATGCCAGCTGAAAGATTAAAAGAATGCAAAAGCAAAACAAGAATGAAGCCACAGTATCATAAATAATTGAAGCTAAACTGAGTCTTCTATCCCATCCCATTTCATTCTTTGGTGGATTGAGAGGCTACAGAATAGTAAAAAACTAACATGAGCCTGTAAGGAAAACAATATGCAATATACAGAGCAGAACCACATGTCTAAAGCAATAATAAATAACTATTTAGACATAAGGGATGCATTGTTTTATAGTCATAGAAAAGAATTGGAAGCGGATGTTGAAGAGGTTTGTCACGGATTTCTTTTGAAATGAAATGGTATGATGGAATCTGATGTGGCAAAAACAATTGCTTAATTCATGGAGTCTGCCAATGTCTGTTCAAATATTGACTCAAAAATTATGTATAAAATGTTTATCTTTAGGAAAGATGAGTACTAAAATTATACATAGGGGGAAATGAACAAGAATGCATGTATTTGAGGAAATAGTATACAAGGTATTATTTATATATAGACACACACACAGAGACATATGTACACACAAGAGACATATACATATAGTAGCAAAACTTATAAATGGACAATGGCAGATTTTGGGGTTTTTTAATTGTAAAATGATGCAAACGTTTGCCAGTTGCAACATATTAATGCATGCAGGCTAGAAACTATTCTGCTAGAATGTAAGTTCTCTGTTCATCATTATCAGTGTGCAAATGAAAACTTTTTCTGTTGATGGCTATGTTATTACAGGTGCTTTTCAAATGACATTGAGAGCTGCACATGATTCACTTGGCAGAGAAGTCTATGAAGGTTACCTTTTTTCTGGCCTGCAAATCTTTAGAAGAATGGGCCTTCACATGTTTTCTTAGAGAACTTGGATCTGTGTATCGTTTGGTACAGCCAGGAATCTGACAAGCATAAGGTTTCTAAAAAATGAAAAGAAATAACGAGTCACAAGTTAAGGTTGTACATTCTGAAATGGCAATATTGCAAATATCATTCATAAAACCAGAAAAAGAAAGACCATGAAGATTCTGGCACAGAAAAAGGTAGCTGGCATGAAAGAGAATGAACATTTTTAATTTTATATGTTATATTCCTTCTCATTCCATATCTTATGCTTTAAACAAGATAATTGGCAGCCCACCTTAGATACTGCAACAATGTCATGCTCAAGTATAATTGTGAAAGTATCAGTCCACATGCTGACATACAAGCTCGATTCAAACTTTTAGCCACATGTTCCCTCACTGTGGAAAAGTCATAGCCCTAACATTACACATGCCGATCAATCTCTTGGGACAAGAGTCTCCAAAAATGGATCGTATAGCTATAGGGGTAGCTAAATTCTGCACCAATTGAAAAATGTTCCAAATTCCATAGTGGATTGCATAGATGTAGCTGCAGGTCCAAAGGTTTTGTTCCTGAAGATTTCCAGGAGGCCTACAGAATATGGGACTATTGTAAGTGTTCAACTTCTGAGACATGGTTTCTTAGTGGAATCATCATGCTTGCATGTTGGGGAAATAAATGCATGAGTAAAATTTTTGAGCCAGACTATTATGTAATATTTATAAAAAAAACAAAGTTCAGTATGGTTGAGTAAGGACAAACCTATAGGACTATGTACCAGTGGAATAAATATGCCATCAGTGTAAAAAGGCAGAGGCAGAAAGGACTTATTTTACATTCGGGGGGGGGGTGTTCTTTAGTTCCAGTCAAAAAGTGGTTGTTAGCACTGTTGGCAGTTGCCTCATTGGCAACTGCCAACAGTGCGACTGAAATTTAACCTGTTTTATGGGAGTCATGTGCAATGCATATAAAAGCCAGGTGGAGTTTCAATTGCACCGTGGCATTCATCATTTTAGCTTTTATAATGTGGACATGCATTTTACATATTGATCAAATAAATTCTCTGCCATCTCTACTTGTACTTACAATTATGCATCCCTCATATAAAACTTTAGTTTAGTCAGAAAATATATTTCTTTAGTTCAGGTAAAGAAGTTGTAGTAAAGTCCCAGACATAGAGATACAGAGGAAACCTGCTTCAGAAAGAGAGAATGAAGGGGAAAGGTTAGTCTGGGATACGACAGAAGAAAAAGAAAAAGAAGCTTAAATATATTAAAAGCCGTATAACAATTTTTCAGAAAGTATAAAAAACTTTTTTTGAAATATCCATGCACTAATTAAAACATGATGGCTATAAATAATCCCTGGGAGAAAAAAATGAAAAAGTCAACATTTCTTATTTTTTTGTTTTTAAGAACACACTCCATTTTAAGGTTCAATTTCTAAGAATTGTTTCTATCATCCCAATTATCTTTATGGGTAACATTCCCAGTATCCTTGGTTTACAATGTTATTTGGGATTTTTTTTTCCTGTGGATCAGATACTTCCTGCTGATTTTTAGGTCTGATGTATGTACCCACAGCACATACATGCCTCATAACATAATTTATAGAATATATGTTCTTCTTGTAATTACAATTGATGACATATCTATTTTCCTGAAAGGAAAATCAAAAAGCCCAGCTAAAGCCTTAAAAAAAAAAAGCCTAAATCAAAGTCCACATCTAAACACATCTTCAACCTTTTCTTTTTTACTGAAACCTTTCCAGTATTACTTTCACGAAGATATATTTGTATGGCTTTTGCAAAAAGCAACAGTAGCAAAATCACAGCCAGGTCTAATTTGGTCCATTCAGATAGCCAATGTTATGATTCCCAAATGAAAATTTCAATACTAATGCAAATGTGCTCCCAGTTGTATATCTAATAGATATAGCATGAAGCAACTTACTCAGATAAGTCTTGGCATGAAATACACACCTCAAGTAATAAGATTTAACCAAAAGGGGGGCCATGCTACAATGATTCGGTGTATCTGAAATAATTTTGAGGATTTCAAAATCTAACATACATATCTCTCTCTCATTGTTTCCCTATATACTCTTGTATTATAGAAATTTCCAAATATTTTGATTATATATGAGAGTTGTATGAAATCATTCTAAGAACAGCTTTGTAAACTGTTTGAAGTGTTGATGTGTCGTAACCTAATAAAGGTTCTCTACAATTGCTCTGGGGGTCTCCTGACATCATTTGAGCCAGTTTGGTCTAGCATTTAAGGTGCCAACCTAGAAAGTGGGAGACTATGAGTTCAAGTCCCGCCTTAGCCATGAAAGCCAGCTGGATGACTTTGGGCCAGTCACCCACTCTCAGCCCAAATCACTTCACAGGGTTGTTGTGGGGAAAAATAGAGAAAGAAGTGTTGGATATGTTCACCACCTTGGATTGTTTGTAAAAAATAATAAAGGTAGGATTCAAACAAACAAATAAATGTGTATGCTTAAAGGAAGACCCTTTGTTCAGGAGTATTTCCATTTTGCTTCAGGAATAATCTCAACAAAAATGTCTTCTGTGCAGGCACATTTAGGTTCAAATGCCATCAGGAGTATCTTTATGACAGCATCAAGCTATCTACAGGACACAATGCTCAATGTTTCAAGGTGTTGGGTTCAGAAGGGTGCTTCAGTTGTTTCATGAACTACACGCCTGTAACTGCCCATTCATATTTTCCATATACCACTGGTTTCTGGGGCATAACTGGTAATATAGCATGAGCTCATGTTATCTGGGAATGCCTTGTTATATAGAATGACAAAGAAGTGAGTTGAATAATCTTCCCTATTATTTAATTCTGTCAGCATTTCAATATTTTTATTTTTGAATCAGCCTCTGATTCTTTGCAAGTAAACTTCTTTATTGTCCATTCTCTTTTGTAAGGCCTATTTTTAATGTCCCAATTAAACCTTGCTATAATTTATATTTACGTAATGGTTTAAATTACTCATAGGTTGTTATTTTTGTTTTTATTGTTCATTTATATACTATCAATTTTCAGTGTTACTCTGTTGGAAAGAGAGAAATTGATTTTTTAAATAGAAATATAAAATATTAGTACACCTCATTCATTTTATTCGAGTCTGTGCAGGTCTGACAGAAAGAAGGATGCTGAATTATATTAAGTTATATAATTCATATTTACGAGAAAAATATTGGAATATCCGGTTGAGTCCTAAACTTTCAAGTACTTCTATTATTATGTAGGGTTTAGCACTATCTTTCCCCTAAACATAAGAGCATACTTCATCTTCTGTATCAGGACCTGGACCAGCAGTGGGTTGCTCCAGGTTCTTAGAACCGATAGCAGCGGCAGCGGCGGGAGGCTCCGCCTACCCGCCCGGGACGCTTCTGCACATGCGCGAACCGCACATGCGCGAACTGGTAGCAACGGGTTTTAGAACCCACTACTAACCTGGACCATGGTCTTCACTCTCAATTTTGCACCACTTCTGGTATGGTAAGTATGAGAGGAAGCACTATATCATATTTATTTATGTAATACAGTATACTGTAGGCTCTTTTTTTATTATTCAGATCTACTCCTCCTAGATCAGTGGTTCTCAACCTTTCTAATGCCGCGACCCCCCCGTGACCCCCCTGCCGCCGCTGCGAGTCACCGTAGAGCCGGTCACCAAGGTAGCGCGAGGCGCCGCCCACCCACCCGGATGCCACTATTTGGGTTCTTTTACCCTCTGCGCATGCGCAAAGCGTTCTGCGCATGCGCAGAGGGTAAAAGAACCCAAATGGCGGCGTCCAGGCAGGTGGGCGAAGTCTCCCATTTCTGTCGCTATGGGCTATCCGGCGACCCGCAGGCACGACCAAACCAGGAGCATTTCACCCCTGCAATGACGGTGGCACCAAGATGGCAGGCTAACGCGCGCAGCGACCCCTGTGAAATGGTCGTTCGACCCCCAAAGGGGTCGTGACCCACAGGTTGAGAACCGCTGTCCTAGATTTTCTGCATATCTCTTTAGGCAATCAAATCATGCCCAATGCAGGGCTTTGAAGCAGCCATGAATTTTTAGGAGTGAATATCTGGATGCCCCAATGCAGTCTTTTTCACCTGGGCTTCCATCTATCCAAGACTTCTGTGAGAAACTGTGAGGGGTTCTGCAAGAGGTCGTGAAAAAAAAACTTTTTTATGTTTAATGTACCATGAGCTGTAAATACAATTTTTTAATGCAGGGATTTCCTATGACCTGAAAATTATTTCAAGGGTTCCTTAAGGTTGAGAAAGGCTACCTTAACATGATATATGGAAAGCTTTGTTTATAGGCTGATGGATTTGTGAAAGGCAAATGGGTAAGAGAACTGGAGAGCATTGCCCTATATCACAACAAAACTAATCTGCATCTTACAGTATAAAAATTCTGTATACAGTAGGCAGCCTGAGCCTCTTAGACTTATAAAAGGAAAGACCTATCACAGGAGTGTCAAACTCAAGGCCCAGGGGCCAGATCCGGCCCGCGGGGTACCTAGATCTGGCCCGTGGGGCCACCCTGGAAACAGTGAAGGACCGGCCCATTGTTCTTCTGCCAGCGAAAACGGGCTCCCGAGCTCCGTTTTCAGCTGCCAGGGCCTCCTGCAACCCTCTGTCAGTGAAAACGGAGCTCAGGAGGGCCGTGTGCCAAGTTCCGTTTTCACTGGCAGAGGGTTGTAGGAGGCTGTGGCAACCGAAAACGGAGCTTGGGAGCCTGTTTTCGCTGGCAAAGCGCTCGAGTCACCACAGGTGCCCCCAACAGGAGTGATGTCGAGCTGGCCACGCCCACCCTGGCCACGCCCACCCCGGCCCCCCGAGGTCAAACACAACCCTGATGCGGCCCTCAATGAAATCGAGTTTGACACCCCTGGCCTATCACAATGATCTCTTTTCTTATAACAAGAACTCAATTTCAAAACAACCTGAATAACATAAACAAACACTTTCCTATAGGGGTTCCATTGTAAGTCCCCATTTTATGTGCACTTAATAAACAATATATCTGCAAGACCTCAGTCAGGATAGCAAAATATTATCTAAATCACATTCTTCCCTTACAGTGTCCAGGTGCGTCCTCTGGTGCTTGGCTCGGTCGCTGGAATTACTGAATGCTTTATGACAGCCTTGATGCTGGCAAAGGTACGGTTTTTCTCCAGTGTGGCTCCTTACGTGAATCTTCAGATTTTCTAGTCTAGAAAAGGCCTTCTTGCAGCCTTCAAACTGGGAAACAAAATAAAATTTCTAAGATTGAAGGAAGGGAATTTTCTTCTCTTTGCACACGTTGCCTACAGTATGTATTCATGTTAACTGTTTAAAAGTTAGTTTTTAGCCATTGCAAATGTTCAATTAATGCATGTCATAAAGAGAATCCCAGCCATGTCTACTGTCCTGGCTTCTACACATTAATAAGTTTATCCATATTTCTGAAAAGAGCATACATACCTTATTTTTCGGAGTATAAGACGCACCCCCCCCCAAAAGTGGGTGGAAATGTCTGTGCGTCTTATACATTGAATGTTGCTGAAGCCCCACCCACCCGCTGGCCCCCACCCTTTGGCCATTTTTGGCCTCTGCGTGTCGCATTTTCGGCCTTCGCACACTACATTTTAGACCCATTCCAGGCTGCAGGGATCGCTACAGCACATCGCCGCCTCCGCGCATCACATTTTCGGCCTCCGCACGTTGCATTTTCGGCCTCCGCACGCTCTGTTTTTGGCCTCCGTGCATCGCGTTTTCGGCCGGTTCCAGGTTTCACTGCCGCCACTACCACCAATCCTCGCCACCAACCGCCAATCAGCTGCTTGTGCTGAATCAGGCTGCGATAATGTGCTGAAGCTGACCAGGCTGTTTGCTATTTGCTGCAAGAACGCTAGCCAGATGAATACCGATGGATGCTGGTAGGCAGAGGCAGAATTTTTTTACTTGTTTTCCTCCCCAGAAACTGATGTGCGTCTTATACTCCAGAGTGTCTTATACTCCGAAAAATACGGTAAATGCTTCAAATGTGCATGATCACTCCTAATTTCTCTACCTAGAGCAATTTACTGAATATCAACGTGGGGCTTATAGTGTTGGGTTTTCAGACAAACTCTTATGGTGTATACTAGAGTCAATTTTAGGTTTAGTCAAATAATACAGAAAGTCGTTAATACAATTATATATCTTTTTTTCAGAAGTAAGTCCCATTAAATTAATTAGGACTTACTCTCAGATAATTCAGCCAATTTACATCTCTGTGCATAACTATCATATTCTGCAGGAACACAGGATACAATTGTGATCTAAAAAATGAGGCAAAACAGAAATATAATATGCCCTAATTTTTTGTATAAAAGTAAAATTGTGCTTTAGCACCCATATATCTGCCTAAAATTAGTTTTATACATTAATGGGGCACTTAATATTACATATTTCTTTCCTATATAGAACAAAACATTTCTCCCTTTATCCTTCCCCTCAATGCTGAATATTTTTTGGAGTAGGTTCCTTTCCACAAGCATCTGCTATTAAATCCATGACAAGGGGTATTGGAGCATTTTCAAAAATATCATAATAGAGAGAAAGATTAGAATCATGCTTTCTGAACATAACATGAATAGTTTGCTAAATGGGTTTAAGATAAACTTAAGCTTAGTTTGCTTATTCCTTATAGAGCTATAATTAGATGAAAAAACAAGAAACTAAGTTTTCTTCAGTCACATTTTCGAACTGAAATGTTAATAACTTATGAGTTATTAGATATAGCTTTGAAGTTCAAGTAACGACTTTTTCTGCAATTCATCATTTTAATACGTCAACTTTTTGCTGTTTTTAAGACTATTGGAGAGAAGTAAACCTGAGCCATGTAACTTTATGGAAGTATTAATATATAATAATAATGTTCATCATCATCATTATTGAAATGTTTTCCTAATTATTATGTTGTATTTGGAGTTGTATATTCAAATTGATCTTAACCCTTTCCCTCCAGCTGTTTTTCAGTTAAAAATGTTTTTGTGAATGGAGAAAATGTATGGATATGGAAAAGGAGGGTGAGAAGTAGCACATGGATATCTTTTGAGCAGAGAAACTGCCAGGAGGAGTTGAGCACCTTTCTTTTGAAGGAAAAAGTACATCTTAGTGGCTTGGGATTAAACATGAGATGTTAGCACCCGTACAACTCTTTTTACAGTCAGATAATAAAGTATCTTTTAATATCATCCAAAACATGATTAGGAAGGTAATGCAGGTTGTAAATATGAGTAAAGGTAAAGATAAAGGTTTCCCTGTCCAGGGCAGGGGTGGGTTCTAACTTACCTCGCTGCCGGTTCGCTTCCTCCTGCGCTGCGTGGGCGCGCGCGTGCATGCACAGTGCCGAAAAATCCGAAAAAAATTCCCCCCCCCCCAAAGCCAAAAACAAGATGGCAACGCATGTGCAGTGCTGGAAAATAGGCTTCTGCGCATGCGCAGAAGAAAAAAAATCCAGAAAAAATAGTTTGAACCGGATCCGTGACGTCACTGACATCACCAGCGGGTCGCTACCGGTTCGAGTGAACCGGTCCGAACCGGGAGGAACCCACCTCTGGTCCAGGGCACGGTGCTCATCTCCATTTCTTGGCCGAGGGAGCCAGCGTTGTCCAAAGACATTTTCCATGGCCAGAATGGCTATATGCCAAAGGCGCATGGAACACTGTTACCTTCCCATTGAAGTGATACCTATTAATCTACTTGCATTTGCATGCTTTTGAACTGCTAGCTGGGGAGAAACTGGGTGAAGGAATGAGGGCAGGAACTTGGGCAAAGAGGCTTTACCCAAATATGGGTAAAACTGACTAAAACCAGAGCAGTGCAAGCAGATTAAGGCTGATTTTATTTCATTTCTGATCCTCTCTTATTTATCACTGATTAAGTGAGCTCACTTAGTTCTTTCAAATGAATTATTTTGGAATTATTCTCAAGCCAACACAAATCAGAAAGTTTTTATACATACATGGTTGAAGATAACTTTATTTGGACCAGTCTAAAAAAACAGACCTGTTACTCAGTCTCTCTCTCCTCTCTCTCCCCCCCTCTCCCTCTCCCTCTCCCTCTCTCTCTCTCACACACACACCACACACACACACACACACACAGCAAGGGCTAGTTCATCAGGAGGGGGGGAATCAAGTCAGGCATGCAAAGAATGTAGGCATATTGTATGTATTGCCCTGCTCAACCATCCTCAGACAAGCCAATTGTAAAAAAAAATAAAAAAATAATAAAAAAAATTGAGCGTCAGTTTATACACAGGTATACACAGTACCCAGTAACAAATATTGTATATAACTACCGTGTTTCCCCTATAATAAGACATGTCCCGATAATAAGCCCAACAGAGCTTTTCGGGACATGCGTTGAAATAACCCCCCCCGAAAATAAGACCCCTACCCCAACTACGTACACGCACCCCCTGCCCCATCTGCCACCCCCAAATTGTGCCTGAACATCTTACCAGAGTCTGGCAGCTCGCCGCTTCTCTTTCTCGGCCGGTCTTTGCAGGGAAACTCCTTGAAATGTAAAGAACTTCTCGCGAGTGTGAGCAATTAACAACTTCTCGCATTCGCGAGAAGTTTTTCTTTACATTGGAGTTTCCCTGCAAAGACCGAGAAAGAGAAGCGGTGAAGCTGCCAGATGCTGGTAAGATGTTTGGGCACAATTTGGGGATGGCAGGTGAGGCAGGGGATGGGGAGGGGCAGGCTGTGAGACGCGCATCTTACCAGCGTCTGGCTGCTCTCCGCCACTACTCTCTCTCAGCTGGTCTTTGCAGGGAAACTCCAGTGTAAAGAAAAACTTCTCAACAAGCTGCCGCCGCCCGGGAAAATAACGTGAGTAATGGGCTCTCTCGCAGCGCCTCTTCTCTCTCTTCTCCCGAGTGGCAGCTGTGTGTCCAAAGATCGGCAGGCCTGTTCGGTGAGCCAGACGCACTGCTGCCCCTCAGGAGAAGAAGAGAGAGAGGAGGAGCTGTGAGAGAGCCCCTTTCTCATATTGTTA
>QLTV01000613.1:394513-419363 GCA_003457575.1 Thermophis baileyi | reverse complement strand
CCAGAAACCCAAAAACCCAAGTTAGCTGACAGGACAGAGCTCTCAATTCAATGCAGCCAAATCAGAGACCAAGCGCTCAAAGCGCCAAATTCAAACCTGCTCAGCACAAAAAAATTCTCCTAGTAGATCTGATGACTCAATCAGACTGGGGGCGGCGGCCGAGAAGCCCCGGGGTAGCCTGCTCCCAGAAACCCAAGTTAGCTGACAGGACAGAGCTCTCAATTCAATGCAGCCAAATCAGAGACCAAGCGCTCAAAGCGCCAAATTCAAACCTGCTCAGCACAAAAAAATTCTCCTAGTAGATCTGAATGGGAAATGACTCAATCTTCTGCCTAGGGCGAACAGCCACTAAGCGAAGCGTCTCTCTCTGGCAAGGACTGAGTCGATAACTGGAGCAGAGAGAGAGGCAACGGGGCGTGGCTATGAAAATTATGACTCAGTCTCTAGGCAGAAGGATGAAGTCATCACCCATTCCTGGCCTATCCTGCAACCTCACTGGAGAAGTTGTCTGTGCATTCTCAAAATACAACATTCATCATCTACGATGCCATATCCAGAGCCACCTTCAATTCCCTAAAGATCTTTAAGAGTCATAGCTAACAATCACATTCTTTATGGATATTGTGGTATCTGATGTCATGTAGGTACCTAAATCATACAATTTGTATTATGATGTTATGATACAGATATCATCATTTCCTGTCCCCCTTGAGTGTTCTTATTTAAAAGCTACCCCGTGAAGTGCTGTCATTGTTAGAATCTGCACTATTTAGGTGAACTTTATTTTAATCTGCAGTCCTGTGCACATTTAAATTGTTGTCTCATGAAAAGCAATAGGAATTTCTTGTAGGTAGTCAGGCAGAGTGCATTATATTTAAAAATGAAACTATTATTGTTTAGTAAAAAAGCAAGGAAAGGAAAACAGCAATTTCTCCTTTTTGATCACAATAACATAGCCTTTTTAAAAGAGCTAAAATGTATTAAAATCTCTATAAACATGCACTATATGACCAAAAGCATCATTTGCCTAATGGAAGAGACAGTCTTTAAAATAAATGGTTATGTTTTAATGTCTTCAATATGTTTAGATAAATTAACACTGATTTTAATTACAACTTGAAGAGTTCTTACTAAAATGAAACATTGGTTTTAGTGTAATTGGCTGTTATTTATTCTCAGTGACATTGGTTTTAAATGACTGGCATAGAAAATCAGAGTGCAAACAGATAGAAATATCTCCTCTAAAATGAAATCTGTCTATTCAGACAGGAGAAATTAAAGACTGGCTTAGAAACTTCACTAAATAAATTAGCAACCAAATACGGTACATTCTTATGCTTTTACATTTCTGCACTTTTGTAGTTAAAAAATAAAAACAGATATGCCAGCGATAGATTTGAACTTCACATGAGCAGGGTCATTTAATTTATAGAGGAGAAACTTAATGAAAATGGCATAGGTAATCTTGTTAATATAACCTCTGTTTCTTCATTCATTCAAGTCCTTTCCTCTAAGACTAAGTCTATCTATCTCAGTTTATGCAACCAAACTATGTCCTATGTAGGATTGCTCTTAGTTGAAATGCCATGAATTTTCAGGAGGAAAGAACATCTGGATTCTTTAATGTGATATATGGAAAGGCTTTGTTCAGATTGATCAGTCTGTGAAAAGGAGGAAAGCAGTGCATTAACATCGGAGAATTATGGCAGTATTGCCCAACACATAACAAAACTAGCTTTCATCTTACAACATAAAAATGCACAATAGGCAGACTGAGCCTGTTAAAAGAGAAAATAAGATAGAGAGGTTTAACTGGGAGTGAGGTAGGTTACAGCTGTATGGTAATCTGCTTCACTGATAAAATTGTATTCTTATTTATCACACAACTCATTTGAAAAAATTCTGATCTATTCTTTGACTGTTTAAAATGTTTTATTTGTTTTAAATATTATACATAAAACTATGCTCTGGCATCAGGAAGAGTAGGCTCTCCATGAATACAAATTCTGCAATGGTATAACAAAACCAGTTCATTTTGGTACAAATTGAGAAGCAAATTCTTAGATTAGGGATTATATTCTCTCCAAGATTATCAGAAGATTAATTGGGCATTGATAAGAGAATATGAGCTATTTTTCAAGATGATTTTTAGCATAAACATTAAAAAAGAACAATATTTTCCATTTTAATTTTAATTTAATTTAAATTTTACTGACAAAGCATATGCCTAAAAAATGAAACAATGCGAAGTAAAAAGCTATGCAGTGTGTGTGGAAATTAAGAAAAAAGGCATTTAAATCAAGAGGGGGAAAAGTAAGCTGCCCACGGTCACTTTGGACAGTGAGATGGGCAACATATAGAATGAATGAATGAATGAATGAATGAATGAATGAATGAATGAATGAATCAATCAATCAATCAATCCACCAATAGCATAATAATACAATTCAAATTTTGAAATTTAAAATTTTGAGATTTTCCCTTATTCTTTTTACAGAATCAATATTATAGCATTATACAAATTATTACAATTTAATTTTCAAGCAATAAATTAAAGCTAGATAATACAGAATCTTATTGTCCAACCATGCCTCAGAGCTAGTTCAAATACAGAGCTGATAAATTTCATTTAGTCAGTCTTTAATATCTGATATACACCTATCCTTTACAGAATATAAAATCAGCTTTATTGCAACAATTCAGGTTCTATATATCCAATCTGTTCCTAAACTAATAAATTCCAAACTTCTTCAATATAATGTAACACTCATTAATGTGCTTAAACTCAGTTCCCTTCCTCCTCCTTCTCCTCCAACTAATAGGAAACTACTTCTGGACAGGTCCAAAGTATTTGTAGTAATGTTCATGCACATTTACTACATATTCAGCAGTTTAAAAATGGCCCACCTAGAGATGTGAAGGCCCGGAAAAAAACCGGAAAAATTCGGGAAAAAATCGGTTTTTTTCTGTTTTTTTCCTGAAGGCTTTTTTGTTTTTTTCCAAAAAATTGGAAAAATTGAAAAAAGAAAAAAAAACATTGTGGAATATTTTATTTTAACACGATGAATAAAATATTTTAAGACAGGGTGTTCAAATATTTTCCAAATCATTTCTAAAAAAAATATATGATATCAGATTATTCCTTTTTGGCTGTTCCACATAAACTAGTAAGCAGTTCAGGAGATTGTTGCTCCCTTTGTTACAAATAAATATTATAAAAAAGTAAATTCTGTTTGTGATAATTGGCTACATTATATTTTTAATATGCTAGTTGTGATAATTTTATGCCAAGTCAAATTGTCCATAGTCATATTTTATGTTCCTAAAGTAATAGAATGACTTTCAATCTTAAAAAGACAAAAAAGTGCTAATGTAGAATTTTTTTCAATTTTTCTGAAAATTTCCGTTCCTCCCCCCCCCAAAAAAAACGGAAAAAAACCAGGTTTTTTTCCAAGCTTCAAAATTTCCGGAAATTTTACATCTCTAGGCCCACCTATTCAACCTCATTGAGTGGAATACACCACACAAAGTTGGTTTTTAGGACATATGAAATGTACTTAGCATTTCTTTAAACCTGAAACCACTTATTTTGTAACACTGGATATTTTCTATGTTCCAGATTCCTTGAATATTACTGTCATTTAAAAACGTTTTTTAGTTTTTTTATGATAATATAAATGTAATAAAATATCCAATTATACAATGTATACAATTAAAATATTGTACACTTCGTATAAATTGGGATAATTATACAATGTATACAATTAAATGGGATAAATAATTTTAAAAATATTTTTAAAGTATCGTTGCTTATTAGCTGATTAAGGATAATTACCCTCTTTTCAGACTATTTCCCCCCCCCAAAAAAGTGCTTTTCCCACCATGTCTAAATAAGAATAATTCTAAAATTGCAGTTCCTTACAAGATGTAATTTCAGATTTTAATTTTTTTCACAATAAGGCCCAGATAGATCTAAGTGCTTTTAGTGCTAAAACTATCAGAACATTCCAATTAAGGCCAAGAACCTGCCAAGACTCTGAAGGTATCAAATAATCTCAAAATGAGCCCCAATTAAACTAATGTAGCATCACTATACTAATGCTTTTAAAATCAGGAAAATAATCTGGAAGTATGTGTTAAACAAGCAATTACATAGATCAGATCAATGTAATTATGTCAGCTATTTTAGAGCCACTTTTCTAAGATGACTCTATAAATACAATTATAAATATTAAATTAACTCCACCAACATGATTTGTAGACTCAAGTTTTTAGGTCCCAGAAGTGTGAGGTGACACCATGGGGAAATGTTCTGTTTCTGGCCATTATATGATGTATGAGCAAGGAAAAGGTTTTCTAATCACTATCACATTCTGAAAGCATCCTGTATTCCAGTACTTCAATTTACGCCAATCCATTCAGCTTCCAAAGAAACACTGATTTGTGTATAAAACACAAATATAAAACATTCAGTACAACTGTAATAATCTCAAACTGAAGGTTCCAGATAGGATAAATTATCTCAAAGGTATCTTAAACAAAGAACCAGTTAAAGTTTCAGCAGCATAGATTCAACCGCATTCCAACTTTTTCTTTCTAACTTTAACCCGATTCTTTTCGTTAGCTTGTAAATTAGTGGTACAAAAGGCAAAATAAATAATATAGAGAAGATGGTTTGATGTGGAGAAAGAGTGAAGGTCAAGGCTGAATGTTTAAGAGGTGTGCATCTGGCTGATGGCCAGGAATTTCCTACCTCTGGTATAAGATAAATACAGAAGTTTATTATTTTCTCTTTGATGCTACAATGTAAATCAATTCCTAAAAGAAATAGTTAATTGCATCTTAGCCCTTATGAATTTTTTACAATTAATTAAGAATTTATGTTCAGTATTCTAAAAATGAATTTTTACATCTTCCAGAGGATGGTATATACTCTGTTAAACAACATTTATAATTACAAACCTTAAAAAAACCATACTTTTTTTCTGAGAAGGAATTCAACACGGAACAGGAGGCTCTCTACATGATGCTATTATTTGATTCAACTATATTAGCATTTCACATCTTTTCCTTTTATGTAATAATCCAATATGGAAAACATTCTGCATTTTCTTCAGGCACTCTCACATTCATTAAAATGTTTCAGTTTAAAGAGATTGAATTAATATAGCCTAATATTTAGAATCTAGGCAGTTATTTTTAATTCTTTTATGCTTAATGTGAAGCGCAATGAAACAGGATATTTGATTTGAGAGAAAGATGGCCAGAAAGAACAGTTGGATTAAAAGAAAACGCAAGGAAGTTTTATTTCAATGTTCAATCAGTATTTCAGTCAGTGGGAATCCCAGAAGTTTCTACTTTTCACCCAAATAAATCATATGCAAATGTGTTGCAAGATTTTAATATGTACTTTGTTGCTTAGTAAACATTTTCTATTCTTTTTTTACTTAGCTGCCTCAGCTTTTTCCAATTAGGTTTTTTTTTTGTTCAGAAAAGAATTATTACTTGTATTCTATGAGTAACAATATAATCTAGAAATATACTAGAGGTCCTTTTCAAATATAAGACTGTAATTTGCTATTATGTGCAAAAAACAAACTGAAAAAGGAAACTTTTATTTGGTTTAATTTTGTTCACTATCAGATGGAAGTTTTCATTATTTGGAAGAGCATCTTAAACTCATGATAAATGAAAACAAGATTCTCATATATTATAAGCTCCTTTTTCTATCTAGAGATTTAAAAGAACTACATTTTCTTTAGCAGTAGCACTGATTCATGATGAGGTGCATAACTCCCTGTTCCCATGAAATGAAATGGAAAAAATGTTTCCTTGTAATGAAGAGAGAAATTAATCATTGCTTACAATTAACTCTATAAAAAGGAAGAGGTTTCATTATCACAATTCTATCCCTTTAAAAATGACAACAAATTATTGCTTTAATAATAATATTATACACTTTTGTGCTGCTTATATTTTTTCTTATATTCTAAATCCTTAATAGTAGATTACAAATTAATAGAATAAATGTAGATCTGCTATCTTTCACATATAATTTACTTTTTATATGAAACCAGTCGTCAGTTTTAAAATTTAAGATTAAAAGAACATTTTTCACTAGCATGCAAAAACCCCTGACAATTTTCAAACAATCATAATTGTAAATGCTGTTCTAAATGCTAGTCAACTTCTTCATTACAATCTGCTTAACTTTATCCCATGATTGTTAGTTGAAAGCTTTGATTGTTCTTCTCAATGCCTTGCCAGATAAAATAGACTGGCTTGAAAAAAAAAGGCTGTGGATACTTTTGTATGCTTAAAAATGCTGGTTGTAACCTTCCACCTCACCTCTGATGAATGGTAAAATTGACTTGCCAAAGAGAATTTGGGATTTTTAACACATTCCCTGTTTGGCTGAGCTAACCAATTATTCTGTACTTGCTATCAAGGTGGCAGACTTTTCTTCCTGAGGTCATTAAGCTTGTCAAAACCAATTTGTCACCACAACTGCTGACCCTTATTGCTTCTGACAGCAGCACAAATTCAAGCTAAACAGTTGCATAAGAAGGATGCAAATGATAGATCAATGTCTCCTAGTATGTTTTCATGTATGGTGTTCAGTGGGCTTCTGACCTTATAAAAGGGAGGCAACTGCATCAATGAAGTTACTTGAGTCATAAAAGGAAGAAAAATGAAAAAAAAAAAAAAAAAAAAAAAAAAAAAAAAAAAAAAGACATGAAGCAGTCTTCGGAGAGGCGTACTAGCTGCCAGGTACATTTTAATTTCAGTGAGCTGGTTTCATTCCCAGCTCTTGGAACTACACACACACACACACACACACACACACACACACACACACACACACACACACACACACACACACCCCAGTATGGTTCAGAGTTCTTTTTTTAAAAAAGTGATGAAAGTATCACTATGCCCATAATTCAGATCTCATCAAGCCCCCCCCACCCACACGCACAAGCAGTAGCTTTAAAATAATTCAAACACGTAAAACGTATTCACTGATACTCATTCATATTGCCTGAATTTGCTGTTGAAGACATGCTATGGAAGTCTACGGAGATTCTCAATCATCTAGGTCATGGTTGTCCCAAAGCTACTGAAAAACTGAAGAAGCTTCTTGGAATGAGGAGCGAAACATTTTCAAGGAAAAAACCAAGGAAGTCCAGTTACCTTTTCAACAGCACCTCTGCAATATGCTGTTGAAGTAAATACATTGAAATATATTTATTCTCCAGAAAATGTACCCTCTAAAATATAGGATAACCCGGTCAGTGTGGTTGTATGACTGACTGACTGTTCTTTCTTTCTTTCTTTTTCTTTCTTTTTCTTTCTTTCTCTCTCCCATCCATCCATCCCACATTTATTATTTTTACAAATAACACAAGGTGGCGAACATATCAAACACACCTTCCTTCCCCTATTTTCCCCACAACTACCCCATGAGGTGAGTTGGGCTTAGAAGAGAGTGACTGGCCCAAGGTCTCTTTCTGTCAACCACAATGGATCTCTGAAAAGTACTGAGTGCATCATATGCTCATGGCTCTCTGTAATATTACTAGATGAATATCACTTGGTATTTCCTTTGATGGAGAATGATCAGGATGGCATTGCTTTTGAGGCAATGAGAAATGATCTGTGTTAGCACCCAACTATTCAGCATAGCACTCAACCACATTGCTAGTAATGCCTCATCAGACTACAGCAGCAGTGTTGAGCCAAAGCTTGTTCTTGGTCTGCCAAGATGTTTTCAAAAACATTTGATTAGTTCATTGTTTATCTATTTTGGTAATCTTTTAACGTTTTGGAATACTTGCTAAGAAACAATTGAAAAGCAAAGGAAGAAATGTGCGTAGGGGGAAAGAACACAAAACTGTACTGTGTGGAACTCCCAAAGATTATGCTCCATCTTAATTATCTCCTTCTGTCTTGTATCTCCCATCACACAAAGTTTTCCTTTTCTTCCCTCTCCTCAACAACACAGACTGCCAAACATCTTGGCAAACTTCAAG
This sequence comes from Thermophis baileyi, assembly GCA_003457575.1. Taxonomy (NCBI): domain Eukaryota; kingdom Metazoa; phylum Chordata; class Lepidosauria; order Squamata; family Dipsadidae; genus Thermophis; species Thermophis baileyi. The sequence goes on along the minus strand of QLTV01000613.1, from coordinate 411,330 downwards.
TTAATGAAATCCAATTTCACAAGTTAGAGGCAGGATTGGAAATTTAACCTATTTCTTTCCCAGTTACATATAAGAGTTGTTATATACAAAATCAAATTAAATGTTGAAATAACAAATATATTCAAAACACAGAATCTGAGACTCTTGCTCACTCAATGAGGCAGTCCTTTTCCCCTACACCTTCATGCACCTTCCCATGTACCGTATTTTTTGGAGTATAAGACGCACCTTTTTCCCCCCAAAAAGAGGGTGAAAATCTGGGTGCGTCTTATACTCTGAATGTAGCCCTGCCCAGCCTCTGAAACGGAGGTTTCAGAGGCTGAAAAAAGCCTCTGAAACGGAGCTTCAGAAAAAAAACCTCTGAAACTGAGCTTCAGAAAAAAAAAGCCTCTGAAACAGAGGTTTCAGAGTCAGAAAAAAAAAGAAGGCGCAGAGCTCACAACCAACGAACCTGTTGCTAAAATTCACCTCTGAGAACAGCTAATTGGGGGGAGGCAGGGAGCATGATCCACCCGCCCATCAGCTTTTTTCTTATTTTCCTCCCCAAAAACTAAGGTGCGTCTTATACTCCGAAAAATACGGTATATATACATACACACACTTAAACTTTCTTGATACCTTCAAGCCAAATGAATACATGTTAGGCAGAATTTTTTTATCTATATTCCTCCCCAAAAACTAAGGTGCGTCTTATACTCCGGTGCGTCTTATACTCTGAAAAATATGGTATTCCCAATCTTAAATAGTCCATGACCTGGTAATTAGGATCCAATCCTAACTACCAGGTCATATTGGGGTTGATAGGGTTGCCAAAAGGGCAGTTAAATAGTCCATTTTAAGAGTGAAGGTTTTGTATGTTTTATTTTTTAGGAACATTTGCAAAATAATATTTATATTTACAGAATACATCCAAACAAGCTAAAGTTGGAATCCAACAGGCTGTGAATGGAAAGACACTATTCATTAATTATTATTTAGGTTTTCATCTTTGTACACTAAATACAAAGTATTTAACTGCATAAAGCAATTTTTTTTTGTATAACAAAACTTTCAAGATCCTGGTGTCAGGCCTGGAAGCCAACTTTTGCATTGGGCCTTCAGGCCTGCCACATTTCCTCCTGTGGGAAACTGGGAGGGGGGATTGTATGGAGCAGGGGTGATATATAGTCATAACAACATTCCTTTCTCAGAGAGTCAAGGACATCTTGCCCTGCACCTGGAGGGGTGTGACTGGGAGGCATCCTCAGTTAGGACGGTGCTTTTATTGGACCATGTGATGGACATGTGGGTGCTGGGCAGGGACTTGAACTTTCTTTTGGGTGGGGAAAACCTGGAAGCTTTCAGATTCGGGTTTTCCCAGATGTGCCAATATGATATCTCTAATAAAATGGAACTTTAAGGAACTTCAAGCCTCAGAGTCTTCTTTCGTTGGGGGTGTTACTTGGAACCCTGACACCTGGTCCAAAACATCTGCAAATTTCAAAATTGTGTATCTTATCCTTGATTAAACTTTATGTCCCACTTTCATGTTTATTTAATGATTATCAATGATTTTCAATTAGCATGCATGATTCATTTATGTCTGGTACTCAATATAATTGAAGTGCTAGACAGATTTATATAGAGTATCTTGAATATTAATAGTTTTTATTTGATAATTCATATAAAGAACAAACATTCAGTTTTATGAAGGAAATAATGGACTTAATTCTTCAAGTAAAAATAATGGGACAGATTATTCAAAGACTACATTAATGGAAGTACATTCCTTTATTCATTTACAGTTACAATGTACTAAACTAAGCTTAGGTATTTCCTAAACTGCTTCCAAAATGCCAAAATGAAGGTTAAAATAAAAATAAAAACAGCTTATATATGCATTCTGGATAACTGTTCTAATTCTGGCTAGATATTAGATATAGAGAAAATATTTCTTTGAAATGGATATCATTATGAACGTGGCCTAGTTCAGATGTAGAGGAAACCTTGGCGTATCAGTATGTGAACATAGTGAACTGAGATTCAGGCTCTTCTGCTTTCTCCTCTTTTGGGGAGGGTTTTTCCGGAGAGACCGGTCTATCAGGGCAACCTGGTCTACCCAAATATGGGACGGAGCATACTGCTTCCGCTTTCACCTTTCAGCCCCAATCCATGAGCCTTCGCAGGCAGTTGCTTCTGCGACAAACTATTTTGTGTTAAATTTAGATTTAGGTTATCTTCCTTTTGGGGTATGGCAGGGGTACAAACAAATGGTTACAAAGCAGAGTTTGACTTTTTAAAAATGTTTGTCACAACATCCCTTGGATATCTATCTTTAAATGAAGTTATTAAGGACAAAGAAGATGAATCTATGGTTTCTGTTTCGGTTTAAATAGAAGTTTGAGTTTACCATTCCACCCAAAAAAAAAACCCCACTCACTGACACAAAGGCATTATTCAGATATAAAAATGAAACATTATTTATTGATACGTGTTTAGTTGTAATAGTAAAATGATTAATTAAAACTTCAGCTAAAACTTCTGTCTCCTCACAACCACACTGCAGTGAAGATAAAGGGATAATCTACCCTCTATATTCTTAGCAGAAAATCCTGTGAATTGTTTCAAATAAACATGCAAATGTGATATGCCATTATTTGATTTGTATTGCATTTTTCTAAATGCTATTTATTTAGAAATTTATTTCCTCAACTCTTAACAGAAATTCTATCAATGAAGCAGGGGTGAAATCCAGCAGGTTCTGACAGGTTCTGGAGAACCGGTAGCAGAAATTTTGAGTAGTTCGGAGAACCGGTAGCGGAAATTTTGAGTAGTTCGGAGAACTGGCAAATACCACCTCTGGCTGGCCCCAGAGTGGGGTGGGAATGGAGATTTTGCAATATCCTTCCCCCAGGAGTGGGGAGGGAATGGGGATTTTGCAGTATCCTTCCCCTGGAGTGGGGTGGGAATGGAGATTTTGCAGTATCCTTCCCCCGGAGTGGGGTGGGAATGGAGATTTTGCAGTATCCTTCCCCTGCCACGCCCACCAAGCCACACCACACCCACCAAGCCACGCCCATAGAACCGGTAGTAAAAAAATTGGATTTCACCACTGCAATGAAGAATAAAATTTTGAAATCATAGCTTTTTAAAAAGTCATTTCTTCTCCTTTAACAATTGAGTAATTGATTTTCCCTGAAATAATGTCTCATGATATATGAAACAACTAATAATTATGAAAGACTGATGGGTTACCTGAAATCTAGTTTTTATCAGGAATGCATGTCTCATCCAAAAAATATTGTTCAGCTCAGAATACATTACATTAATGTAGTTGATGAAAAAAAACATGACATTTTTTATAGTACATGGCAGATCAGCCACTCTAAAGAACTTACTTAGTACAAGCAAATCTTTTGGAGAAACCGTTTTTTCCAGTAATAGAAATCTTAGAACACTTAGGAAGGAATAAAAAAAAAAAGCTAAGTTAAAAGAATGATCTGAAAAGGTTTTATTAATACCTGTGAAGTATATAAAAGCTGCAACTAAATGAAAGCTTACATTCCACATTTGTAGTATTATAAAGTAGAATAAAGCTATAGAAAAGTGAAAGGAAAATAAAGGAATTTACTGAGGCAATTTCAGATTCTCCAGATGAAATTAAATTACCCACTAGCATCAATTCACTTCCATTAAGTGAATGGAAGTGATGGATCAAGAGCATTAGGAACAACTAATTTGAAAATTGAAAATAGGCAAAGTTAATGTTAATGTTCTCTAAAAAGAAAACAAAATATTTGAAAGTCTTTAACATTTTGCTTACATTAAAAGGGAACATTATCAAGTCACTTCTACAAAGACTAAACAGCCTATGTATAACATTGAAATAAAAGTTATATGACTGGAATAATTTTATCTGTTATCAGTTCTTGGCACTTATCCTAGTTAAAGAAAATATTTGAAAGCAATTATCTATTTTAAATATGAACGTTTACTACATAAAATACACTTCTGATCAATAACAAATTCTGATTCAGACATTTTAACTCAAAAGCCCCCAATTTATAAATTAAATTATTAATTTATAAATTAATTTGGTGACAGATCATCAATAATAAGCATTCCAAAACAACTACAGCGGGTATGCAATTAATTACAAGGAATGTTATTCCTAAAATATACCGTGTTTCCCCGAAAATAAGACCCTGTCTTATATTTTTTTGAACCCTGAAATAAGCGCTTGGCCTTATTGCCATGCACTCAAAAGCCCGATTGAGCTTATTATCACGGGATGTCTTATTTTGGGGGAAACAGGGTAGTAGAGATCCTCCAAGCTACAGAAATTCCATCCTTTGGTGTCTTTATGGGCAGGAGGGGAGCTTATCATTAAAATGGTTCTTTGCTGTACTTTAAATGTGCAAGATTTTGGTTTGAAGACAGAGATGAAGTCAAAGATTTTGCAAAAGTAAAATGGCCTCAAGGGCATTATTAAGAATCCTCCAATTCACAGATTTTAAGAAATAGCAAGAGTAGTAAGTTAAAGAGGAAAGACCAGAAAGCTGCATTATGTAAGAGCAGTTGCTGTTGCTACTCTGCATTTTGGAGTTAGCTTTATATACTCTTATCAGTTCGCTGTACTCTCATTGCTGGTTTTAAATTTGCTTCAGCCAGTTGCATTAGGTGATTCAATTTCAAGAATAAAGTTTTCACTCTTCCTAATTTCTGAAGTTACACAGCATTATGTCATTATGCTTTGTACACCTATTGTGTAATTTTTTCTTCTTCTTCCTTGTCAGGAAGATGTACTAACTTTTAATTACTTATTCTGTACCTCCCCCATCAAAATTGTGCTGAAACAACTACAATAGGACACAATATTCCAAATGGGAATGTGCCATTACTGTTTTGTTCACACCACCTTTCTATTTCCTGATGACAACTTTGTACTCTTGTACAGTTCCTTTTAATGGAACACATGTTGCAAACATGGCACCTGCACCATTAAAAATTGTCATGTCAATTGGACCTTATTTCATTGGCTAGATAACTGTTGACTGAAGCAAAACTCTCTCAAATTGGCTTTGGTTATATGTTCATTATTAGAACAGCACATTTTAATTCATTTTGTTATTCTTGCTGTTGCCATGCTTTTATATTTATTTGCAGATGGAGAAAAGAAAAAACAACAAGACATTTCCAAACTAGAATTCTTTTTCCCAGGAGTTGCTCTGCTTCTAACAGTTTGTGGTAGTGCGGGTTGAGTCATTAAAACAACAACACATATACTATAACAAAAGTAGACCATTTAAAAAATACATGAACGGATAAAAACAATTGTACAGGTGGTCCTCAATTTAATAATCATTCGTTTAGCAACTGTTCAACATTAAAATGGCATTGAAGACCAATGACTGGTGTTCGCACTTATACTATGTACACAATTATTAGGCAAGTGAGTATTTTGACCATATCATCCTTTGTATGCATATTTTCCACCTCCAAGCTGTATAAACTTAAATGCTTAGTGGATACAAGCATATCAGGTGATGTGTATTTGTGTAATGAGGGAGGGATATAGATCAACACCCTATATCAAAGGTGTGCATAATTATTAGGCAGCTTCTTTTCCTCAGGCAAAATGGGCTATAAAAGAGATTTAACTGACTATGAAAAGTCAAAAATTGTAAAAAGTCTTTCAGAGGGATGCAGCACTCTTGAAATTGCTAAGATATTGGGGTGTGATCACACAACCATCAAACGTTTTGTTGCAAATAGTCAACAGGGTCGCAAGAAACATGCTGAGAAAAAAAGACTCACTTTAACTGCCAAAGATCTGAGAAGAATCAAAGGTGAAGCTACCAGGAATCCATTATCCTCCAGTGCTGTCATATTTCAGAACTGCAACCTACCTGGAGTGCCCAGAAGTACAAGGTGTTCAGTGCTCAGAGACATGGCCAAGGTAAGGAAGGCTGAAATCCGACCACCACTGAACAAGACACATAAGTTGAAATGGCAAAACTGGGCCAAGAAATATCTGAAGACAGATTTTTCAAAGGTTTTATGGACTGATGAGGTGAGAGTGACTCTTGATGGACCAGATGGATAGACCCGTGGCTGGATCAGTAATGGGCCCAGAGCTCCACTTCGACTCAGATGCCAGCAAGGTGGAGGTGATGTACTGGTATGGGCTGGTATTATTGAAGATGAACTAGTTGGACCTTTTCGGGTTGAAGATGGACTCAAAATCAACTCCCAAACCTACTGCCAGTTTTTAGAAGACACTTTCTTCAAGCAATGGTACAGGAAAAAGTCTGCATCTTTCAAGAAGACCATGATTTTCATGCAGGACAATGCTCCATCGCATGCATTGAAGTACTCCACTGCATGGCTAGCCAGAAAAAGGCCGTAAAGATGAAAGAATAATGACATGCCCCCCCTTCCTCACCTGACCTACACCCTATTGAGAACTTGTGGGCCCTTCTTAAATGGGAGACTTGCGGTGAAAGAAAACAGTACACCTCTTGAAAAGAAGGGTGGCTGTATTGATAACTGATTTATTTATTTTTGAACTGTCAGAAAAGTTTATTTGTAAATTTTGAGTTGTTTCTTTATTATTCTCACTTTAACAGATGAAAATAAATGAGTGAGATGGGAAAATTTTCATTTTTCATTTAGTTGCATAATAATTCTGTACACTAGTAAGTGCCCAATAATTGTGCACACATAGATATTCTCCTAGGAAAGCCATAACCTCACTTTTACTTTGTTAAATATTCAGGTTTGAGGTTTATTAACATGTTGGATTGACCGAGAGCACTGTAGTTGTTCAATAATAAAATTAATCCTCCAAAATACAGCTTGCCTAATAATTGTGCACACAGTATATGACCGTCGCAGCATCCCCACATGTGATCAAAATTTGGATGCTAGGCAACCAGCATATATCTACAATGGCTACAGGGTCTCAGGGTCATGCGATCACCATTTGCAACCTTCCCAGTCAACGTCCAGCAAGCAAAATCAATGGTGGAAGCTGGATTTGCTTAACAATCACCCGATTCACTTAATAACTGCAGTGATTTACTTATAAATGTTATTCTTTCTTTCTTTAGATGAGATTGACACTATTACATGAGACAAGAAGAACTGCTCTTTTCTATTCTGTTTTTTAGGTTATTTGTTGTCACTTTGGTTGTTCAAAATCACTGTAATGATCTGACTGTGAATCACTTACCCTGAACATATTTAAATATTTGAAGAGATGATTACCATGAACCTAATGTACAATGAGCTACATTGCATGTGAGACCTGCTGTTTTTTTTAAAACCTTGTCTTTAGGAAGTACCAGACTATTCCACAGACTCTCGAGCTTTAAAGAAGTAGCATGTTGTTTTGAACGGTGAGCAATCTGCTTATTTTTGGTATATATCCCAGTCTCCCTTTCAAAATACTAAAAGCTCCAAAATAGTGACATTACATAAACAAAAAATGTTATTGATCTTTCTTTTGACTTACACTTGCTTGCCAAAGTTCTGTAGCTTAGAGAAAGTGGAACTAAACTCTGCTCTTTTGATTCATCTTTTAAATATAATCAAGTAGATGCAATTAAATGATCATACAAAGCTTTGCACACAGATTTAGAACCTAAATCTGGAAAATGTGAGGTGAGAAAGGTAAGAAAGAAGGAAAACACTATATAAGATTAATGGAACTATGAATGTCTGTCTTCTCTTCTATTTATCTGATTTGTACATGTGCTAATACAGAGAGAAAAGCAAGTATATTCTACATACATGTGCCTCTTGTTAATTCTATCTGAATTCCAAAAATTCCTAAATATTTAGTACTCCACGGTTCTTTTCAGATATTACTAAATCTGGAGAATTTAACATGTGAGCTTGTACACCATGCCTTCTACATTTCTTCAAGATGCCATGGTCCTTAAGAAAACCACACAGGGAATTCCTGGAAGCTTGGCATTCAGAGGAATCAGCCATCAATAGACACATAGAAATAAAACACATTTATGCATGATTCAAGAGATAATTTAAAAAAGCTAAGAAGGAAACAAAAAGACCAGGACACATTCTCCTCAGCAACCAAACCCCAGATAAGCAGGATTAACACCAGACAAACAATCAAGCAGAAAACAATACCCTAATCAAGGAACTGCCAAGGAGAAAACCATCCACCAACATTAGCAGGCTAAACTACTGTATTTAAACAGGGAGAAAACCCCACACTCACACACACTGATGATGCTATATAATCAGGTAATAAAACATCCGCAAACAAACAAAGAAGTTCAGAGAGTACCAAGGACCCCATAAACTGCAAGCAAACAAACAAGTTCAGAGAGTACCAAGGACCCCATAAACTGAATTCTTGATGCCAACAGCTTTGCTGCTTGCCTAATAATATCTATTTTTAAAGCCCGAATAATGATGAAAACTACCAGCAAGCAAAGTAGATAGCCAGCAGGATGTTGCCATCATCCCACTCAACCCTAAGAACTCTTAACGTTACATTAAGTGAAAAGAGCTTGGGCATTCAGGTGGGGTGGGGTGAAATATTTTGGGCTTATAAGTATGGGACCCCAGTTTAAATTCAACTCAGCAAAGAAGTCAGCGAGTCCCTTTAATCCAGGTACTGTCTCTCAGCAAAACATATCACAAAGTTGTTGTGAGGAAATCTAGAGTCCTTCACCTTTCACTCCTGAAAGAAAGGTGGAATATAGAAAGGAAGTAAATAGATCTCTAACAGGAAAATATGTCTAATTTCTTTTCCTTAACATGGTGATAAATAATCGCAGAATTCTCTTATTCCCCAGCCAACACACCATATTTCCACAAGTTAAAGAGTAATTTGCTCACTTTCGTGACATTTAATATTTTAATGAATCAAAACTATGAAATCTGGGAATGCTCCAAGATTTTCAATAGTAAATCATGGAGATAGAAGAATAATCCATTAAGCAAGGGCATTCTTTCTGGGGTGAGCAATACCCAGTCATTTTTTAAGTTAGGCGTTTCAAAAGTGTTATCCCTTAAATGATTGTTTCTTCTCATGCTTTTTCAAAAAGAATTGCACAACGTGTCACCACATAATAAAAATTCTTGCTATTGACACACATGAAAACCTCTCATTATATGAATCACAGTTGTTCCAGCTCTTTCAACACCATTGTCATTTACCAAATTAACTAAATTGGGAAAACTGTTTGCAAAATTACAATGGCTACATCAGAAAGTGGTAGGAAAGAATCTCACATATTACCTTAGGTGACACTATAGGATTTTCAAAAGTGTTCACAAACTGAACCAATTAACTTTCAACTTAAGCACTATTCTGAAAGAAATACTAAGAATATAATTTCACCGAGGGACAAGCTAACATTAAGGGATATGCCATTTCTCTTTGGGGGTGTGGGAAACTCCTTGTACTTTGTATTACCTCCTGATACACGGTAAGGGAGACAGGTATAGTGGTTAAAGCATCAGGCTAGAAATCAGGAGATTGTAAATTCTACTCCCATGGTAGTTATGAAGCCAGCTGGGTGACTTTGAGGCAGTCACTCTCTCTTAGCCTTAAGGAGACAATGGTAAACCATTCCAGAAATCTTGCCAAGAAAACTGCAGGAACTTGTCCAGGCAGTCACAATATATAAAATTGTCATTCCTATGGGTAGTAGGTATATTCCTAAATCTCAGGTTCTCAACCAGAGGCCAAAGAATTTGAGAGTATGGCACAGTATCTTAGCTGTTCCTAGCACTGCACTCTTCTGGACGGAGCGCTCAGTTGTCATTCCTGGGACATGTTGAAGTCTTAGGTGTCACAGTCAGGAGTGCTTCTACCACCACTGGGAACACTTTGGTCTTTACTTTCTACATCCTCTTCAGTTCCTCCTTCAAGCCTGGTACTTCTCCAACTTCTCATACTCCTTCTTCCCGATATTGCTGCATCTATCACCACTGTGGTCTTTGTATACTACCACGATGCATGATTGATTGTCCAAGTGTCCAGTACCTGCCTATCTACATGCACACGCACACACAAAAAAGCGCGCGCGCGCACACACACACACACACACACACACACACACACACACAGAGTACAACAGCATCTTGCAACATACAGTACTCCTCTCACATTCTTTGGGAACAATTGTAGGAACAGCTCCGCTTCTACCACACATAGTCTCAATTTTTAGAAATTTTCTCTCAAATCCAGCAGGAAGCAAAGAAAATGGGATAGAAGATGGGTAGTGGTTGGAGCAGTGATTTTTTTCTAAATCTTAAAGACCAATGGATTACTTTTATACCTGCTCCTTCCTTTTCCTCCCCAGCTCCAGAGAAAAGTGAGGAAACTCGTATCACAGCTCAACTCAATTCAGTGATTAAGTTGCTGAGAAGAAAATGTACATGTGAAAGATTTAAAGTTGAATATCTCTATAGCAACTTTAGAAAATGATATTAAGAGGCCTTACTGGGGTTTTTTTTTTTGAAAAAAATCTGATCTATCATGCTTTACATTAGATTGCTTTTCTATAAAAATAATTATATACTTACATATACTTCCAAATATATATGAACTTCTAATGTCATATCATTTTCCTAGTCTGCAATTATGTTGTCAAAATGATTATTCTAAAGCATTGTTCTTTGAAAGCATTGTTTCATAATTCAAATAAAAATATGCCAGAAAAAAATGGTAAAATCTTGGAATTTATACTATTTTGCAGAATTTATTTACTGTCTACAGGGAAAAATATATTAATGTTACACACAATTAAGAATGTGAGAGAATTCCTAAATCATAGTGGCCAATTGGATTACTTTTATACCTTCTCCTTCCTTTTCCTCCCCATTCAGTCTGTTTAATTCACCTTAATTCACCTTCCTAAACTACCACATGAATTATAATAGTTTTTCTTTAGATTTGAACATCCAAGTATAATGTGATGCAATTTTGGCTTGCTTCTAGAGTTATAAAGTACAACAAAACAGAGTGCTAGAAAATTATTAACCTCTAGTGGTTTTTCTAGAAATCTATTCGTGTTTTGCAATATCATGAACTTAGACTGAGTCAGAACAGAAAAATGTAATGGTTTCCTTAAATTGGCTATTATCTATGGTGTAATTCTTTCCTTCTTTGCAAACTCCTGAGAAATAAATCAATACCAGAGATTAGAAATGCCTTCCAAATATTTGCTTAAAGACTGGTTACTCTGCACATTTTTAAGAAATCAGATATTTTTAAACTCTTAAACAAAGGACAGTGACTACAGGTATTCCTCAACTTACATCAGCTCGTTTAGTGACCATTCAAAGTTCCAGTGGCACTGAAAAAAAGTGACATGTTTTTCACATTTAAGACCATTGCAGCATCCTCGTGGTCATGTGATCAAAATTCAGACGCTTGGCAACTGGCCTGTATTTATGACGGTCGCAGTGTCCCAGGGTCATGTGGTTTACATTTTGTGACTTTCTGACGAGCAAGGTCAAAGGGGAAGCCAGATTCACTTAACAACTGTTCTACCAATTTAACAACTGCAGTGATTCACTTAACAATTATGACAAAAATGATTGTAAAAAGAGGCAAAACTCATTTAGCAACAAAAATTGTGGGCTCAATCGTGGTCGTTAAGTCAAGGACTACCTGTATTAACCCATCAGAACATTTAGAATCCTTCTTTTTAGAACTTTTGATATTCTGCTCACTGTCTCCTGAGACAAGTCATGTAGCAGCCCAGTACAACGCCAACTAATACCATTTCTGCCATCACAGCCATTGCCTTTACTGCTATCTTATTCATCCCAAAGAGTAATTTATACATACAGAAAAGACAGGGATAGTTCAGCTTGAATGTTTGCATATTTCTTTATCAATGCAATGAAGAATAAAATATTTTCTTTTCCTGTGACATCATCATTAGAATTATTTCACATCCGTTTGTCACAGTATCATCTAATCTTCTCTTTAATGAGAGTTGAATCTTTTCTTTCTCTTAAGTTCTACTGTCGTTTTTATGGAATTGTGACAAATTTGTCGTGTCTCGTTTAAAAAGGAATTAAAGTGATTTATTGATTCTCCTTTTTTTCAGATTCTGCAACACACTTCAGAAATTGAAAAATACACCCCAAATGAGCATATTAGAAAACCATTCATGTAAAAGAATAAATGCAGCAGAGAAGGGTAGGTATAACACATATTTCCAAGATGATGTTCCAGCCTTTCTTTGGTTACCTTGCAAGTAGTAGAGGAAGAAGAAGCAACATCAGCAACATGTAACTTTAAAGAAAAGGCCCCCAGATTAGTGGCATAACAAATGCTTTGCATTCAGAAGCTCTTAGGTAAACCCTTGAAATCTCAGATTTCCCCCTCCTTTCTTCTTCTCCCACTGCTTGCAAGAGAAGTGAAGGAAAAGTGAAAGTGATTGTGATGTAAATATACAACCATCTGGATAGGCTTTAGAAGAACTCATCTAGCTTTGTAAAATAAAAAAAAAATAAAAACTGGGAGATCTAACTTCCATAGATGTAATTCTTTAAACTGGACTGGACTGAACTTTCGTTATGTCATATTACTCCCCTTGTGATACCACTCGCCACTAAATTGGCAGACTATTATGTTGTTGTCTTGTCAATGAAGGAACTTTTAGTTTACATAGTTTTTCCAAATCAAATGGCAAATTCTGCAAATCAGCAGCTTCACTGCCTTATAAATAATTTCCTAATTTGTCTTATATTTACTCCCACACTGGATGCATGCCATGGGAAACATGGATCAAAATGCATTTTCCCACAGTAAAATTTGCTGATGTCACTTTGGACCTTGTTGTAGAAACACCTTAAAAGGTCACTGATCTTGTGTTTTTACCAACACTATGGATCCTATTGATTTTCAGTTCCCCTTTTAAAGTAGCCAATCTCAAATGTCAAGCACAACTATATCCATAGTTTAATAATAACCAGCTCCTAATGTGATACTTTGAACATCTGCTCTCTCGTTATGTTAGTCTATGACAGCAATAAAGATGTGATTTGATTTTTTTTATTTGATTTGAACATGTGCTCGATAGTTAGGGTTCATACGAACTAATAATATGAAACAAATTGCACAAAGTGTTTTCTGGCATCAGTAATATGGGACTTGTTGATAAGGGATTTCAGACAAAAGAGAAAATTCTTGACCAGTTTTGGTTCACCTATAATGTAATTAATATTATAAAATTAATATTAACAATGCCATTATTAGGAGATGGTCACCGAATAAGAAATAGTACATTATCTCAAAATCTTTAGTGAATAAAATTAAGATGCTTTAAATGTCTACTTGTGTTGTAGCTAGTTATAAATTATACTATATTTTTACATGAATCTTGCTACCTACCTGTTTATATATTAGGGCCATATAAACCATTGTATCAATCTATATAAACCATACACTGTATTTATTTTAGTTAGAGCTATATTTCCTTCAGGAACTCAAGGTGCATACTTACTGTATATGGCCCTCCCTCTTCCAATTTCTACCTCAACAAACTCACCATTTGCAGTTTTCATAAAGGGGCGTTGGTCCTACCTGATACGCTCCTTCTCATAGTCGGGGAAGATTATCCAGGAATGGGTAGTAACTCTGCTTCTCTGCCTGGAGACCGAGTTATCTTTTTGGCCACACCTCCTCTGACTGGTTCCTTCCCAGTTTGACGAAGGCGTAGTGATGATGAGACTTGTATCCTGTAAACAACAGTAACCCCTCCTGGACCTTGGACCAGACGGTCTCTTAGGGTAGGGCTGGATAATCTTCCCCGACTATGAGAAGGAGCGTATCAGGTAGGACCAACGCCTCTTCTCCATAGTGGAGGGGAAGATTATCCAGGAATGGGACTTACCAAAGCCGGTCAGTCTCGCGGGCGGGGAGCAGTCTGGTCACCAGTCCTCTGTTCTGTATGGACCCTCTAAAGGACTCGCCTGCCAAAGGCTGCCTCCGCTGAAGCGTAGGTGTCCAACTTGTAATGACGGATGAATGGAGACGGAGAGGACCAGGTCGGCGCTCGACAAACCTCCTCTATGGAGGCCTGCGTCGCCCACGCCGTTGTCGTGGCCGCACTTCTGGTGGAATGGGCTGTGATATTCTGAGGCCTCGGAAGAGCCTGGATTTCATAGGCCTTGCCTATACATCGTCCCACAGTTGATGGAGTGGCCCTGGAGCCCATGGATATAGGCTGAAAGGACACAAATAGGGACTCTGTCCTCTGAAAGGAGGCAGTCCTCTTGATGTAAACATGGAGAGCCCTCCTGACATCCAAGGTGTGCCACCTCTGCTCAAGAGCATGAGAAGGCCCTGGGCAGAAGTTTGGCAGAATTAATTCCTGAGCCCGTTGGAACCAGGAATTCACCTTGGGAATGAAGGAGGGATCCAGTCTCAGCACCACCCTATCAGGGTGAAAGATACATAAGTCCTCCCTCACTGAGAGGGCAGCCAACTCCGATATCCTCCTGGCCGACGTGATGGCCACCAGGAAGGCCACCTTGTATGTCAGAAAGCGTAAGCTTGTAGTTCTTAACAGTTCAAAGGGGCCCCCTGTGAGAGCACGCCTTCAACAGGTCTCAGGTGGGGTACCTATGCACCACTGGTGGTCTTAAGTTAGTTGCGCCCCTGAGGAATCGACGGACCGTGGGATCCTGGGAAAGGGATTCCCTCGCTCCATACGAAAAAACCGAAGACAGGGCAGCTGCCTGCCTGCGGATGGTGTTAGGCTTCAGACCCTTATCAAGGCCATCCTGGAGAAACTCTAGGACTTGAGCCACCGCCGCTGAATAAGGATCAATGTCTCTTGGGGAGCACCAGCTGCAAAAGGAAGTCCAGGTTGCATTGTAAGTCCTGTCAGTGGAAGGCCTCCTAGAAGCCTGTATTGTCCTGATCACCCTGGAGGAGAAACTGTCCTGACTCAGGACTCTCCGCTCAAACACCAGGCGGTCAGCTGAAACCACTGTAGACCCGGATGGACCAAGACCCCCTGGCTGAGGATGATTCTGTCCCGAGGTATCCTCCAGGGTTGAGCCACCGACAGGTTGACCAGGTCGGCAAACCATGGTCTCCTGGGCCAATAATGGGTCAGCAGAATTATCTGGGCCCTCTCTTCCAGAACCTTCCTGACTACCCCCTGAATTAGAGGAAGAGGGGGAAAGGCATAAAGGAGACCCTGAGGCCATGGACTGCGGAGGGCATCCATCCGCTCCTGGTGCCGGGAACCTAGAAAAGAATCTGGAAAAGAACCTGTTGTCTGGGGTGGCGAAAAGGTCCAAGACTGGAGAACCGAAACAAACTGTTAGTTCCAGAAACAATGATAGGTGCAGGCACCACTCTGACTGGTCCACAGTGGTCTGGCTGAGCCAGTCCGCCTGCACATTGCTCACCCCCGAAATGTGATCTGCCCTGAGGGACAGGTGTCTCTCTGCCCATAGGCCCAGCGCTTCCCGCCTCCTGCATGAGGGACCTGGAGTGGGTACCCCCCTGACGGTTTATGTGGGCCTTGGCTGATACATTGTCTGTCAAAATGAGGATGTGTTGTCCAGATACAGAGTCCTGGAACTTCTTTAGCACCAAATGTGCGGCCCTTAACTCCAGCCAATTGATGTTGTGGGCCAAGTCTGCTGGAGTCCACTGGCCCTGAGCTATCAAGGACCGGAAATGCCCCCCCCAGCCAAATAGACTGGCGTCTGTCGTGATGGTAAGTCGTCTGGGCGTCTTGAATGAAACTCCCCTGTCGATGGCCTGGGACGTCCACCATCTGAGTCACTGGAGTACCTGTTGGGGAACCCGGACTCTGATTGGCGAGTTGCTCCTGCCAGACCTCTGGTAAGGCAGGAGAAACCACTGGAGAGTCCTGGCGTGGAGACAAGCCCATGGTACAATTGCTATGCATTTATTTATTATTTATTCATTGTATTTCTATGCCGCCCAACTCCCAAAGGACTCTTGCATGAAACCATCTTCCCATTGAAGAGTCAATGATTGCTCCCAAGTGAAGCAATCTGGTAGTGGGAGAAAAATGGCTCTTCTCGATATTAATAGAAAAGCTATGATCCTGAAGCACCTGAATGGTTATTCTCAGGTCTTCCCTGGCCTGCGGCTCTGAAGAGGACTGGATTAGAATGTCATTCAGGTAACACTGTAGCCTGACTGGAATTGCCTTGAGATACGCAGTCAAGGACGCCAGAATCTTAGTAAAAGTCCGGGGTGCCGACGAAAGGCCAAATGGCATGGCCTTATATTGAAAATGATGGCCGGCATAGCAGAAACAAAGGAAATGCCGTTGGTCTGGCAAGACGGGAACGTGTAAGTATGCCTCCGTTAGGTCAATAGAGGTCAGGAAGTCACTCTCCCGAATACCCTCCAGAATAGAGCTGAGGGAGTGCATTTTAAAACGCTTGTACACGAGGTATTTGTTCAGTCTCTTTAGATCCAGGATAGTCCTTCAGCCCCCCAAGCTCTTAGGGACCATGAAAATGATAGAGTAAAAACCCTGTCCTCGCTGGTCCCGAGCGACCGGTTGAATGGCCTGAATGTTCAGCAGATGCTGAATAGCTGAGGCCATCAGGCGACTTTTAGTCGTGTCCCTTGACACAGGCCATCTTATGAAGAAACTCGGGGGAGGGGCCAGGAACTCAAGAGACAGACCGAACCTCACGGTATTAATTACCCAAGCGTCAGATGTCGTAGCCTCCCATTGTCGGGCAAAAAGGCCTAAGTGGCCTCCAATGGGAGCGTCGGTCCCACCTTTAGCGCGACCGACGAAAGGGACGACTTCCCGAGCCTCGAAAAGGGCGCT
>QLTV01000613.1:383903-394318 GCA_003457575.1 Thermophis baileyi | reverse complement strand
CGCAGGAACAATGTGCAGGAACACTTGACGAGGTCAAACAGGAACCAAACAGAGGCTTGAATTGCAAAGACAAGATCTAGAAATGAACGAAGTTGCTTCCTGCAACTTTCTCATTGTGTTCATCACTTAAATAGGCTATGGGAGTGGCCAATTATCCCCAGGCCTTACTCCCGAGTAGTCCTTCTTCTCTGGAAGCATTCCTGCCTTTTGGCAGCTCTGCACATGCGCGCGTTGAGAACAGGCTCCTCCTGTTCTTCTTCTTCACTCCTGTCATCCTCTGGAGGTTCTGGAGGCCCTGGCTGAATCCCTGCCTCTGGCACTGAGCCTTCTCCAGACTCCAGGCCTGGCTGAACTCCAACCCCGACTCTGAGGCTCGAAAGGACTGCTTCCGAGGATAAGGCGAGTAACGACGTTCGCCCCTGCGATATAAGGAGGGCATGGTCTTGCCCCTATCATTGGTGTTCACCAAGACGGGGTCTAGGGCTTCTCCAAAGAGGCTAGAGCCCTTGAATGGAGCGGAAGCCAACCTCCATTTACTCTTAATGTCTGCCTGCCACTGGCGAAGCCATAACAGCCGACGAGTTGTCACAGAGGCTGCAATGGAACGTGAAGCGAACTTCGCTGCATTGAGGGTGGCATCCGATGTAAACTCGGCCGCAGCAATTAACTTGCTAAGATCCTGATGGGATCGTGCATCATCAGGGGGGATCCTCGCTTGCATCTGACGTAGCCAGAGCAAGGAGGTCCGAGTGAAGAATAATGCTGCTGTTGAGGCCTTAACAGCCCAGGCAGCCGCCTGGTGTGCTCTGCATAGAGCCATCTCGGCTCTCTTGTCTGAAAAACAAGGGCAGCTCCTGTTGCGGCTCTCCTAGCGCTGGCTCTGCCGACCTAACAAAGCGAACTGGCTCGCACTCTCACCGCGGCTTTTTTTCTCTTCGCCTATGCAGAGCGTACTAGCCACTGTCAGTGTGCCTGGACGACACCAGGCAGTGACTGAGCCCCTCTCACTTGAAGAGTTAAGCCCAGGGCAGCCCAATCCAAGGGGCCTCGGCTATGGTCCGAGCCAGAAGGGTGGCTTACCAGCGGACCGGTAAGCCCCCGGATTGCTTTCAGCGATCTCCACTTCCCGATGGAAGAAGAAGGGAAAGGAAAAAAACATCCCGATAACTCTTACAATTGAGAAGATGATCCAGGAATGTGTAGAAATATTTTTTCTCTGTCTATACTTGACAGAAGACCGAGTCAAACTGGGAAGGAACCAATCAGAGGAGGTGTGGCCAAAAAGATGACTCGGTCTCCAGGCAGAGAAGCAGAGTTACTACCCATTCCTGGATAATCTTCCCCTCCACTATGGAGAAAATGATGGTGATGGTTTTGTTACCATACTACTTTTCCTCTTAGAAGAGCTCAGACTAATATATGGAAGAACAAAATACTATGTAATAAAAACAATTAAATGAGCAATCAACAATCTAACCACAAATCTTGAAATAAAATAATATACAATAATTAAAACTAATTTCATTTTGCAGAAGCCACATAAACAGCAATGAAAACCTGGACGTTATCCTATAAATGTGTAGGGGATGTGCATATCCTCTTGTTTGTTTAAAAACATTTAAAAGCCACCTCTACCCATGTAGATTTGGTTGAAGCTGTCTGCACCTCTATGAGTAAGGTGTTCCATAAGTGAGGCTATCACCAAGAAAGCCTCATAAATTTTGAAAGGGAGGAGAAACCTCAGCAGGCTACTTTAAATGTCCAAACCAGATGAATTTATTTTGGCAAGGCATTGCCTGATATAACTGGTGCCATGTCACAAAGAGCTTTAAGTTATGTCATATTTGAATCCGGCCCAATGCAACAACTTCAGCAACAGTATGATTCTAGAATGACAAAGTAGCCCTGTCAGTAGTGTTGCCTCTGATCCTGTACCAGTTGTAACTTCTTGATTATCTCCAAAGGCTGTTCTAGATAGAATGTGTTACAATACTCAGACTGATGATGATCAGGACATATTTATCACCTAGACATTCTGGTATGACAGGATTTCAGAAGAAGCTGAGAGTCCATGAAGACCATTAAGTCATGAACTAACTTTTTTTTGTAGGCATATGACCCAGTCTCTACAGGGACTTCTGTTATGAGGTTGTCTAAATGCTTAGTGACAAACAGCAACACTGTTCTTGGAGGCCTTAATCTGAATTTGCTTTTCCCCACCCAGATCCTTACATTCCAGCATGATTTCAAGACATTATGGTATCTTTGGCTCAGCCCAGGTTGGCAATGTATAACTGTTTATCATCTTTCGCATGTAACTATGGCATCTCACCAAACTGATGGATGACCTCCTATATTGATTTCCTGTAGATGTTGAATAACATGGGAAAGAGAATCAAGACTTGGAGAGTGCCAAATTACAGCTCCAATTTTAGGATTGCTGCCAGCCCTGACAAACAACTAAATAATTCACTTGGATAGGAATGGAACTTCTAAAGCAGTGATGGCGAACCTTTTTCTTCTTGCGTGCCAAAAATGGGAGCGTGCCTGCGCACTAGCGCATGTGTGTGCCAGAACACAACCCCCCCCGTGCGCCACACTGTGCATGCGTGCATCCCCGCACATGCGCCCTCCGTTGGGCCATTTTTAACCCTCCGGAGGCTTCAGGAGGCTTCCCTGAAGCCTCCGGAGTGCGAAAAACGGCCCAAAGGGCAAACCGGAAGTCTGTTTCCGAACTTCCGGTTTGCCCGTTGGGCCGTTTTTCGCACTCCGGAGGCTTCAGGGAAGCCTCCTGAGGCCTGGGGAGGGCAAAAATGGCCTTCCTCATGCCGAAAATCAGCTGGCCAGCGCGCGCATGTGCACTGGAGCTGACATAGGGCAACGCCTCACGTGCCCTCAGATATGGCTCCGCGTGCCACCTGTGGCACGCGTGCCATAGGTTCGCCATCACAGTTCTAAAGGATGATGTCCTCAACTTCCAAACTTTTCAAGCATTCCAGTAGCTATTGAAATCCAGTTAAGAAAACCAAGATGGTACTTCCGATATCAAAATCCAGATATATGTCACCCGTTTCTATCCTGTGACCAGGCCTGAATCCTAACTGAAAGCATCCAGATAATCATTTCCCTTTAGGACTGATTTAACACTATTTTCTTGAAAGTCTTCTCTAGAAAGGAAAAATCAATGTTATCAAACACTAAATTCAGGGAGGGTTCTGTGAGTGCCACACCACTTCCTCCTTCAAAGCAGGTAATAGTAAAGCATTGAACTCTTGGATACATCTAACATGGTTGGCATTTTGAAGAAAGGACATGAAATGGATGACGTATATAGTGGTAGTCTTCAACTCATGAGCACTCTACTCACTTCCTCAAATTTGGAAAGCTCAAAAACAACAACAATAACCCCATATTACCACACAAGACATTGCTTCACTTATCAGCACAGAATCTATTTAAAATCAGGGCCATATATATATGTCTCGGAAGATGGAGTTCCATAGTTGGGGCATCAGTGCTATCAAGTGCTATTAGTGCTATAGTTGTGGCATCAGTGCTATCAAGAAGGTTCTATTTTTGGGCTACTGAGCCCAAACAATTTGTAAGACTGTAAGTAGAGCCTTCACAACTGATTTCAGCATCTGGCTTGGATTCAGAGAGGCTAGTTCCTCTTGTTCAGGTAGAGCAGTGCATTATTCAGATCTAAAGAGCCACAAGTTCCTCTAGTGTTAGACAGAAATGATAGCTATCACTTAAACGATGTAACTTTAAAGGGAGAGCCATCTCATCTAAGACTGTTTCAAGGTTTTCACCTTTATCCAACTATTGCTCTCTAAGCAACTGTCAATCTTTATTGGAAAGTAGAGAAAGTTAAATGTCCTTTGCAGAAACTGCATTTCAGATCTTCAGATGATCATCCCCAATAGCTTAATGTAGATAATGAACAGTATGACAAAATAACATGGATAGAAGAGCCGAGGTGGCGCAGTGGTTAGAGTGCAGTACTGCAGGCTACTTCAGCTGACTGCTAGCTGCAGTTCGGCGGTTCAAATCTCACCGGCTCAAGGTTGACTCAGCCTTCCATCCTTCCGAGGTGGGTAAAATGAGGACCCAGATTGTTGGGGGCAATATGCTGACTCTGTGAACCGCTTAGAGAGGGCTGTAAAGCACTGTGAAGCGGTATATAAGTCTAAGTGCTATTGCTATTGCTATTGCTATGGATGTCCACAATACAAAAAAACACAGTGTCAATTAAGTCTTACACTGCAGTTCTCTAACAGTGATCTTGTAGGTAGGAATGGAATTGCTCAATATATTGCTGACATTTTGAATCCACTATGCTGGTTCAGCAATATTCTAATAAGGCTCCTGAGAGATCCAGGAGAACCAACATAGTAACAATATATCTGGCTCCTTTGTCACAAAATAATCAAACAGGACAATCAGGACTGTTTCAGTATTAAATTCAGTGAAATCATACTACAATAGGTTGAAATGAATAGATATATATACTCTCTCACCAGTGAAGAAAAACTCTGGATCCCACTCTTTACCAGTCTCCATCTTTCATTGTCCCCTTCCTGTCAATTCCTTCAAAAATGAAAGACTCATACATTTTCACTTAATGCAATTGACTATTTTTGTTCTCAGACACAGAAAAAGGAATCATTGAGAAAGATGATCTCAAAGGCTAAGCTTTCCATTCGCTTCTCCAAGTAGACATTTTCTGGTGTTATTTTCATATTCCATAGATTCTTCAGATGCTGTTGCGTATATGCAAAGTAATTTATATTTACATTTGCACAACAGAATATAAAAAAGATTTTGTTCTTTAGAATTGGAATGTGCGTTTTCCAATCCCTTCCTTTTCTTGCTCTCCCACAACCTTCTCTCTCTGTGGACTCAGAGCTGTAATTAATACCTTCTTGGCTCCTAAAATATGTTAAGCAATTAAAACTGGCCTACTCATCATAATCAGGGTATGGCTAACCTTAAAAACTTTATTCATTATTCATGTGGAAAAACACAAAACTAATTTTAGATGTCATTCATATGGTAATATGTCTTTACTGTTAAGAGACATGAGCTTCATGTGAAGAAGTGTTCTGTAGAAAAACATGCAGTTTCTCATTAGGGTTTTCTTGTGTCATACAGACATGGGAAAATGAATTACTTTCATGATTTTTTTTAAAAAGAAGCATTTAAAAGGAACAATCGTTTTAACAATTTATTTAATGATATTTTGTTACTACCTGCAGAAATCCTTCTATGTTTGGTTTTAGGCTTTTTTTTTTCCTAACATGTAATCTTTGTCTATTTTCTCTTATTCTATCTGAAGCCTGTACCTTGCTCCAATCTTTCGTATCTATTGTCTTAAAACCTCCTGCTGTGTATCTGGAGTAATCTAATAGCTTGCTTTTGATTATGAAACACAATTTTATTTATTATCTGACAGTTCTGAAATAATGTCATCCAAGATATTCAGATGTTCTGGCAAGCCAAAACGGAAGTGGAAATATTAATGCACTGAAATCTTCACCACAGATGCAGTTCAAGGTAACAGATAGCCAAATGCTTCTCTTTGGTGGAGATAGACAACACTTATATATAAAAAAGGATAAACTCCATGATGAATGCCTCCATTTCTTTCATCACTTCAACTTCCCTGAATAGATTTTGAAGCACTTTACAAATATTTAAACCTACAAGAACTGAGAAAATATTAAAAAGATCCAGAAGTAACAGTATGTTATTCAGGGAATTGTAAATGAAGTCAGAAATAACATTTCTATATCATCAGTGGTAACTTCAGAAAAGAACACGTAAACTCATTGTGCTCACAAAACAGTAATAGATGGCTCCTTCAATGTGCATGAAGGTAGATATAGGAAGAAAAACATTTTTTGAATTATTCTATTTATTGAAAAATACCATTCTAATAGCAATAGCACAGATTTATATACTGCTTCATAGTGCTTTTCAGTCCTCTCCAAGCAGTTTACAGAGTCAGCGTATTGCCCCCAACAATCTGGGCCCTCATTTTACCAACCTCGGAAGTATAGAAGGCTGAGTCAACCTTGATCTGGTCAGGATCGAACTCCTGGCAGTGAGTAGAGTTAGCCTGCAATACTGCATTCTAACCACTGTGCCACCACGGCTCTAAGTAATTCCCCACCTCCATTCCCATCAAAATGAAGAGTATATAGAAGTAAATGTAATAAAATTGGTATTCAATGCAAGTTTTCCTGTCTTGTCAACCTGGGTTGCCAGCCTCAGCTGAAATCAAACCTGGAGATCTCTCCTTCCAATAAATGTGTGCATTTATGTATACGTATGAAATAGAATAAAAATCAAATAAATAGATATGTGTAGGTGTGTGTCTAGATCTATTGATCTAGATCTATTGCTATATAAAGAAACAATGGAATAAAAATACATTTATATAACGGTAAGTGAATTAATAACTGAAGTAAGGAACCTCATTTATAAAATAAAATTATCCATCAGTATCCATCGGTCATCATTCCTTATCAGGCACAAACTACTCTCACCCACAGAATTGCACCACAAACACACATTCCTATCCTTCACAACAGCAGAAACAGCACAACAGAAGAGGAAAATGAAGCAGGTTGAAGAGACTCCTGAAGGGAAGAAAAGAAAGAAGCCCCTTTAGACATTTTGGAAGTCTTAACTTCACCCACTGAGAAGCCCTTTCTAGGTAGTCTTTACTGTTCAGGCTAATTCTGATCCAGATGTTAATCTCTGGTTACTCTAATCGCTTGTTCTGGTAGGAAGAGTAAGATAATTTTAACCCTGCCTTTAAATGTAAATATATATGCAAGTGGCCTCATTGCTAGTGATAATTCAGCAAGAAAGCAAGAAATGGGTCCTTGTTCCAACCTGAATATTACCCTTACATCAGGTGTAATAATAATATCCAGTATTATACATCTATTGTCCTGTTGGACACATTCCTTTATTTCAATCATTGTAATTAGCTGCTTGGCACACAATAGCCACGGCTATAACAATTACTATGAATTCCATTATTTAAAAGCACTGGCATGTCTTTGTTATACATTCAGCTCTACTGGGGCAATCACAATACCTTCTTTTTTTAATGGATAGCTTAAACTGTTTGCATAGCTAAAATTGCCATGAGATTTTTAAAAGTAATTAATCACCCTTAAAATA
Source organism: Thermophis baileyi (assembly GCA_003457575.1). Classification (NCBI taxonomy): domain Eukaryota; kingdom Metazoa; phylum Chordata; class Lepidosauria; order Squamata; family Dipsadidae; genus Thermophis; species Thermophis baileyi. The sequence continues at coordinate 387,121 of QLTV01000613.1, read as the reverse complement.
AACGGGCTGATTTAGGTATTCTTATAACCAATGTGATGGCTATTTACCCACCATTCAATGAAAGCAAGTAATGCAAATAATGTTATTGACTTTGGCATAAGCAGGAGCAGCAGTACTGCACAGACCCAAAAAAGGCCTTTTATTATTTTTTCTCTACTATGGACAAAAATATTAAAGAAATAATACATAACATCTTATTACTATGATGGCAAATCTTGAACAGCTTTCTGGACAAGATCCAAAGCTCTTTGGGAAGGTTTTCGTTTCCACCTCAAGCAGTAGGTAGCAGCACCAGAAGATTTTATTTATTTATTTATTTATAGATAGATTTCTATGCCGCCCAACTCCCGAGGGACTCTGGGCGGCTTACAGCAGAAACACCAAAAAACTTTATTAAATATAAAAAACGTATTAAAAAAATACATTATACAAAAAACAATTTAAAAACGACAACAATAATTAAAAAACCTATACACACCTTTTTTTGGCCGGATCTCGCCAGATTTTAATAGCGAGATCAACGGCCCCAAGCCTGCCGGAACAGCCAGGTCTTCACCGCTTTCCGGAAGGCCAACAGGGTGGGGGTAGTCCGGATCTCAGGAGGTAACTGGTTCCAGAGGGTCGGGGCAGCCACTGAGAAGGCCCTCCCCCGCGGGCCCGCCAGCCGGTACTGTTTAGCCGACGGGACCCGGAGGAGACCAACCCTGTGGGATCTTACTGGTCGCTGGGAGCTATGTGGTAGAAGACGGTCTCGAAGATAACCTGGCCCTGAGTCATGTAGGGCTTTAAAGGTAATAACCAACACCTTGAATTGTGCCCGGAAACCAATAGGGAGCCAGTGCAGCTCACGAAGAATTGATGTAATGTGGGTGTACCTAGGTGCACCCACAACAGCACGCGCAGCCACATTCTGGACCAACTGTAGTCTCCGAACACTCTTCGAGGGTAGCCCCATGTAGAGCGCGTTGCAATAATCTAACCGTGAGGTGACAAGGACATGAGTGACTGTGAGGAGAGCCTCTTGATCCAAGTAGGGTCACAATTGGTGCAGCAAGCGAACCTGTGCAAAGGTCCCCCTTGCTACAGCTGTCAAATGTTGCTATAATCTTAGCTGTGAGTCTAGGAGGACACCCAAATTGCGAACCCGATCCGAGGGGGACAATTTCTCCCCCCCCCCAGAAACAAAGCTGNCACTGCGTCACTGAATTGACGCGGGGTGGAGATATATATCTGGGTATCATCAGCATATTGCTGATACCTCACCCCGAATCCAGTGAGGGTGAATATTCATGTAGATATTAAACAGGAGGGGAGAGAGTACCTAGCCCTGAGGCACCCCACAAACAAGGGGGCTAGGGGGCGACCTCTGTCCTCCTGCTAACACCGATTGTGAACGACCGGAGAGATAGGAAGAGAACCACCGCAGCACGGTGCCTCCCAACCCCAGCTCCCTTAGTCGTCCCAGAAGGATACCATGGTCAATGGTATCGAAAGCCACTGAGAGGTCAAGTAGCACCAAGATAGAGGAATGACCCCAATCTCGGGCTCACCAGAGATCATCCATCAGTGTGACCAAAGCAGTTTCAATGCTGTAGCCAGGCCTGAAGCCAGACTGAAAAGGGTCTAGATAATCTGTTTCATCCAACGACCGTAGGAGCTGACATGCCACCACTTTCTCTACAACCTTTCCCACAAAGGGTAGGTTGGAGACTGGACGAAAGTTCTTTAATTCTGCTGGATCCAGGGAAGGCTTCTTGAGGAGGGGCCTTACAACCGCCTCCTTTAATAGTTGCAGGAAGGACCCCTCCCTCAAGGACACGTTAACCAAAGCCTGGAGCGAGCCTCGTGTCACCTCCTTGCTGGCCGAAACCAGCCAGGAGGGGCACGGGTCCAACAAACAAGTGGAGGAACTCATCGCTCCTACAGCCTTGTCCACTTCCTCAGGAGTCACAGGCTCAAATTCATCCCACACAATAGGACTAAGACCTGTCCCCGTCATCTCGGTCGGAATTGCCCAATCAGAGTCCAGGTCCATCCGAATCTGAGCGACTTTATCCATCAGAAACTGTACAAACTCCTCAGCTCTACCCTGCAAGGGCTCCTCCACTCCCCCTACATCAAGGAGGAAACGAGCCACCCTAAATAGGGCGGCTGGGCGCAAATCAGCGGATGCAATAAGTGCGGAAAAATGCGAACATTTTGCCGCCCGTATCGCCACTAAATAAGTCCTAATAAAGGCTCTTAAAAGTGTTCGGTCAGAGTCGGAGTTACTGGCCCTCCAGCGTCGCTCTAGACGTCTCTTCTCGTGCTTCATCTCCCGGAGCTCCTCGGTAAACCAGGGAGCCTTCCTGGATCCAATGCCATGGAGAGGTCGCAAAGGTGCAATCCGGTCCAGTGCCCCAGATGCCGCCTTATTCCAGGCAGCCACCAGGGACTCTGCCGGACTGTGGACAAGGGAGTCAGGTATCTCCCCAAGCTCCTTTTGGAACCCTTCCGGGTCCATTAGGCGCCTGGGGCGGAACCATTTAATCGGTTCCGCCTCCCTGCGATGGGGGAGTAGCGCCCTAAAGTCTAACCTCAGCAGGAAATGATCTGACCACGACAAGGAAGAAATATCTATACCCCTTAATTCCAGATCATGTCTCCATTGCCCCGAGAGAAACACCAGGTCAAGTGTGTGTCCCCCCCTATGAGTCGGACCCTGAACTACTTGGTTCAGGTCCATGGTTTTCATTGAAGCCATGAACTCCTGAGCCGAATCTGCGGATTCCCCGAGTGATGGGAAGTTGAAGTCCCCCAGCCCCATAAGCCTGGGGAACTCCACCGCCCACCCGGCTACTGCCTCTAGCAGCACAGGCAGGGCCGTCGTAATGCCGCTGGGAGGCAGGTACATCAACAACAAGCCCAACTTAACCCCTGGGTCCAACTTCAAGAGGAGAGACTCACACCCAACAATCGCCGGGGCAGGGATCCTGCGAGGACAGAGACTCTCATGGACAATAACTGCCACTAGTCCAGAGACATTTTGGCTCTCCACATTTTGCTGATTTGAAACTTCTGAACAATTGATTTCAACTGATGTAAAACCCCATGATTCAAACTCTTGAGATACCATTTAGTGGGCCTTTCAGATATTTAGCCTTGGGTGAATCATGCTCTATCATGTACAGGAAGTCCTCCACTTACAACCACAACTGAGCCCAAACTTTCTTTTGCTC
>QLTV01000613.1:331898-369756 GCA_003457575.1 Thermophis baileyi | reverse complement strand
GGGCCGCCTTCGATGGACGTGAGGAAGAGGGAGGCCGCGCCCCCTGGTCAGTCGAGGCCCCAGACACCAAATGATGGGTCTTGGCACGTGCCTTAACGTGGGCCTTGCCCGACTCAGCCATGTGCACAGTTATGTTGTTGCGCCGAAGCAACTGCCGGACCAGGCCAGACACACTAGGTCTGAGAACCTGAGGAGGTGTAGGTTACTCAAGTGAAGAGGCCCCTGGCACCTGCAGGTACACAAATGTCCGCCGTCAGAAATGACCTCCCACGATGGCCGCCGCCTCAGTGAGGCTCAGAATTGGCCGTTCCGGCAAGGGGAACTCCCCAATATGGCCACCACAATGGAGGACCTTATCAATATGGCCGCCGGGATCGGAAGAGTCACCAAGATGGCTGCCAGCAGAGCAGACCTTCTCAAGATGGCTGCCCCCTAAATAGGCCCAGGCAAATGGCTGCCGCTGATGTCGAAGTGTTCAAAATGGCCGCCGCAGCTCAGACACTCCCAAAATGGCCGCCCCGCACCAACCGAAGCGTCGGAACTGTCACCAGAGGAGCCGTTGAAAATGGCGCGGCAAGCCGGCTACCACGAAGTCAGCGGTAGAAGCGGGCGGCGATCGGACTGCTGCAGGGCTGGAGGCAGCCGCCTGAATGTTGCAATGTGAAAGAGGGAACAAGCCCTCAACGCAGCCTTCCCGGAGCTCCGGGTCCACGTCCTCGCTAGATCAGCGGTCGGCGGCAGACGGCAGGCGGCTGAAACGGCGTTTCGGGAATAAAACCCGCTGCCGAAGAAGGGGGGGTGAAATAGCCCACAATGGCAGGCCGCAATTGCCGGCCCTCCCCCCAAGCCGAAGAGCGCGAAGCCCAGCTGGCCGTCGGCTACTTGAGCGCGAACGCTCCTGTAGCAGCGGATCGTTTCAAAATTGACAGGCCAGTCAGCTTGAAACAGGAGCCGGAACGGGAGCGATTAGTTGAAGCTCACAAAGCTCTCCAAGGCCACAACGGTCGGGGGGAATCAAACCCCCCTGAGACAAAAAAGGCCCTCGGCTCAAGCCGACACCAACGGCTGCAGCCGTAGTGACGACTGCCCTCGACCCAGCGACAGATGAGATAGTCAGCTGGGGAGACTCACGAAGTTTAGAAAGGTGGAAATTCCTCTCAGAGTGGGAGCAGGATACACGAACGTCCTTTTTAGGCTGAGGACTGAGTCAAAGAGGGGATAATGAGGCAACAGGACGAAGATATACAATTCTCCAAGGCCACAACGGTCGGAGGTAATCAAACCCCCCTGAGGCAAAAAGGCCCTCGGCTCAAGCCGACACCAACGGCTGCAGCCGTAGTGACGACTGCCCTCGACCCAGCGACAGATGAGATAGTCAGCTGGGGAGACTCACGAAGTTTAGAAAGGTGGAAATTCCTCTCAGAGTGGGAGCAGGATACACGAACGTCCTTTTTAGGCTGAGGACTGAGTCAAAGAGGGGATAATGAGGCAACAGGACGAAGATATACAATTTGACAGACTCAGTCCTCATTGGCTGAAAGGACAGTGTCATCCCACTCTTGGAGGTTAGCTCCACCCACTATGGAGAATCATTCATTACACAGGCCATCTACATCAACCACAGATCTTTACCATAAGAAATTAGACATTGCTGCTCCCTATATAACATTTACTTAATAAATCAATCAGCTTACTACATTTATTTACTAGAAATTTAACACTTAGTATCCCCATGTACATTTGCTCAAGTTTATTTAACATTTTTCTTTCGTTTATTTAAAGCCTACCAACATTACTGTAGCCCATAATTCTAATATCATGGAAGTAAACTCAGAGGAATCACCGGCATGTACAAAACTAATTATTGGTGATCAATTCAAAATGCTGTAAGGATGAGAATATGATGGTCACATTGATTCTTGATTGCAATACAGTGTAAAGTGGTATGCACCAGGAAAGATAATTCCAAACTGAATGACATAAAACACTCTTCTGATGGTGCAGATACATGATATGATATGATATGATATGATATGATATGATAAGCCTTGCTATATTATTGAAGAAAATAAAAACAGAACGCAAGACCTTGTATCGGATGGTATATCTGGATTTGACATATTCATAGCCCTCTGTAAACTAGGACTGGTTTGGCTGCATGCTGTCGAGACCTGCTGAGTCGAAGGAGATAGAGATCCCAGTCTCTGAACCACCATTGGGCTGCTGGTGATTATCAAATTGTTGCAGCTGTTTTTTCCAATAGACTTGCACTGAGATCCGCAGACAAACGCTCCTAGAAATAAAGAAGTCAGATTAACTATTATATCATTTTTTTAAACGACTCAGTTAATTCATCTCTAGTATGTTTCCCCCGCATCCATGCAACATTAAGGAAAAACTTTTTCATTAAATGTGGGCATACCATATGTTAAGAGTCCCGCTCTGAAGGACATGGGCTATTCAAAAATTTGAAAAACAAATGAATAAATAAATAAAGTTGCAGTTCATTAATTACATTAGTGAGGAGATCACATTATATAAATCATTTTAATGAAAAGAAATGCGGGGTTGCAACTTGTTTTGTTTTGCACTACACTTGCTCCAGTTCACATAGTGAAGATATATTAATACATTAATACAATTGAGCATGTCCAGAGATATTTTACTAGACGAGTCCTCCGCTCCTCTGCTTACAACAGAATACTTTACACCACCAGACTTGAAATTCTGGGCTTAGAAAACTTAGAACTACGTCACCTTCGGCATGACCTAAGCGTAGTTCATAAAATTATCTGCTACAACATCCTACCTGTCAACGACTACTTCAGCTTCAACCACACAAGCACACAAGCACACAACAGATACAAACTCAAAAGTGAACTGCTCCAAACTCAATTGCAGAAAATACGACTTCAGCAACAGAGTGGTTAATGCCTGGAACTCACTACCTGACTCTGTAGTTACATCCCCAAATCCCCAAAATTTTAACCTTAAACTGTCTACTGTTGACCTCACCCCATTCCTAAGAGGTCTGTAAGGGGCGTGCATAAGTGCACCAGCATGCCTGCCGTCCCTGTCCAAATGTTCCCTTTTATTTGTACCCATTTTATGTATTCAAATAATGTTATACTTATGTATATTATCAAATACGTACTTGACAAAATAAATAAATAAATATCAATGCTTGATACAACAGGTATCTTCCTCCACAGGCCAATGGATGATCTCATCCAGAAACTTCACGTGGCTTAGTCCTGTGGCAATGCAGTGCTCATCCATATAATTTCTTCCCCCTCCCTCACTGCAATTAGCCTCTTGGAGAAAAAATAGCTCCACTACCCTGTTTCCCCCAAAATAAGACATCCCCTGATAATAAGCCCAATCGGGCTTTTGAGTGCATGGCAATAAGGCAAAGCACTTATTTCAGGGTTCAAAAAAATATAAGACAGGGTCTTATTTTCGGGGAAACACGGTACAAGACAGTGCCTTCCGCTTTCAACCCTCACAGCTGGCCTACAGGTCTGCCCTGTCCTATGGTATTGAAGACAACTGAGAGAGATCAAGCAGAACCTTGATTGTATACCTTTCCTACCCTGGTTCACTAAAGGTCTCTAACAAGAGCAACCAATGTAGCTTCAGTCTCATGTACAGGCCTGCATCCTGACTGCCAAGGGTTCGGATAATCCATTTCCTCCAGGGTTCTTTGGAACTGCAGCCCTGCTACCATCTCAACAGGAGTAGGTTGATAATTACCCAAGATAGTTGAGATAAGCTGTGGCTTTTTTCAGAAAGGATTATATCACTTCTTAGGTGGAAGTTTGGAAGCAGAAATGGTTTACTTAAGGACGTATTTACAACTGCCCCTTTCACTAGCCAGATAGGGAAGGGTGGCGGTAGAGCAATTTGTCCATTTCCTCAGGATCCACAGACTCAAATCAATCCTAGATTATTTCACAACAGGCCTTCTTCATTACAGCCAAACTTGGATTTCCCCAAATAAGATCATGTATTTTTAAACAATGTTGCCGGGGATTTCAATTTTTAAAACTAATTTTTAACTAAAGTACATCAAACAAACAGAATTAAGGTAGACTATTGTGTCATATTGGCAACTTATTGATAATCATTAGAATCAGCAAATCTACGGTACTTATGGTAATTTGTGGAACCTGAGTGGATCAATTTACAAGGTGCAAATGCAAATGGAGTACAAAAACTAATAGTTTTCAAATTCTATTTTTCAGCCAAAAATATCTAACAAGATAATACTCTTGATTTCTTCAGGGAATATAGACTATATATTTTTGCCAGTTATTTCATAGTGGAAAACAGGGAACTATTTTTAAGTACAACTTTAACCACAAATTGCAGTTCTGAAATACCACATTGACACCAATTGACCTTTTTCAATACTCTCTTTATAAAGGGGAAAAAAGGTGTCTATCTATATGTATTATTAGTAGTAACACGGTGATAAATTTACACTATGCATCCTTGTAACATGAATTTGGCTTTCATGTTGAAAATACAAGAATCCCTTTCCCCTTTTCTTTTTATTACCCGAAACCTTTAGTTACTGCAGAGCAAGAAAGATGACTGTGATAGAAATAGGCCAAATCCATTACCAAAATGATAAGGGAAAAAACACCAGTGAAGTCCAAAACAAGAAGTATGGGCAAGAAACTCTGGCTGACACCTCCCTGATTCACATCCTGTGCTTTGCAGAGGAAAGGAGAATGAGCAGAGTCAAACTTGCAAGATTATATTACTACAGTCAATATTAGTAAAAGTAGTTTTAGCCTTCTTATGGTTTGGTGGGGCTGACAGTTATATTCCTGAGGAAGTTTCCATACTACACTGCTCTCGAGGATATGGTAGGAAATATGGTAATCCCCTTGTTTACTATTAACTCCTGGTGAATTCAATGTTTCTGTGTATTTTTTTGCAACAAAATTATCGGAATAGTTTTCCACTGCCTTCTTATATTTAGACTTGTCAACTTCCCAGTCTGTCCCACTGCCCTGTCATTCTTGGTTGTCTTTCATTCTAAGTATGGATCCAATCCTGCTTAATTTTCTGGAATCAGACATGGTTGGATATGTGTAGCATATAAAGTATGACCGGATAGAGACAACAACTCTGATATTGGTGGCAGTTATGGGATCTATAATTACAGAGGGCTTTAAATTGAAGAAGATACCAATTCTGATTGCTTTCTTCAAATTTGGACCATAACTTTTTTGCCTGGTAAAATTTGTGACGTTCCTGTAGAATGTACAGGAATTTCTATTAACAGTTTTATTTAACATATAATTTTTATTCCATAATATTATTAGATATGGTTTTGGAATTCTTCATACAAATACTGCTTTTTTTCATATTTTTTGTTGTTGACATTATTGTTTATCATATTCATTATTGTTTATCATATTCACATTAAGCTCTGATTAGGGAACTGTAATTAGCAAAGAATAAAAATACATGAAGTTAGGCATTCATAATCAAATGAACAGAATTGTCAGCTAAAGTGTGAAGAAAGCCAGTTTGTTGGGGAAAAAATGAGATAATTGTGAAAGGCAACACAAAAACAAAATGTCAGAAAAAATGAGAAACAGTTCTATTTATTTTGCCCACTTAACCACTTTCAAAACTTGGTAAAAGTTATTAGGAAACACTATATTAATGGTCCTGCATTTTAGTACCATATGCGAAAAACATAAAGAAGGTTTGAAGAACAAGCTACTTTACCGGGCCTCTTGAACAAGAATACACATCTTGAACAAGAATACCATCACTACTTCCTTATTTAATGCCTGTCTCTATGAAGAAAGCACTAAGTTAAGTTGCTGACTGGAGAGACAACAATCTATTTAGTTTGCAAGATTTTATTATCAACATCTCAAGTCTTTTTTTGCTTTTCCATACTCAATTGGTTCTATACAAAATATGGAAAGAAAGAAAAAAGAGGACAACAAGCAGCAAGGTGGATGGACTCAGTTACAATGGTGATGGGTGCACCATTAGAGGCCTGAAGGACCAGGTTAGGGAAAGATCATCATGGAGAAAATCTATCTATGTAGTCACTAAGAATCGACAATGGCTTGATAATCAGTCAAATAAACCAAACAAACAATATTCCAGTTATAATTACCAAAATGAATAAACCTTTTTTCCCAAGATGCTGGAAATGCAATGAAGAAAATGGAACTTTCTTCCATGTCATGGCAATATTGCAAACTATACTGGAAATTAATTCATCATATAGTTCCAAAAATTGTAATCCCATTTCAACCTAAGAGGGTGTTTTTTTTTAAATTAAACATGACTAAGCCATATATTTCTTCAAAATACCCTGAACTAGCATTATATATAACAGCTGCAAGGATTTTATATCTCTTTAATGGAAAAAATGTCTGATCCTCTCTATTAAAAATGGTTAATTAAACAGGATTATGATGTCTGGAATAACTTCCTACCTAAAAATTAAATCTGATGTACGATTAAAATTTGTTTGGAAACCATTTGTGTACAATTTTATACATGGAATTGTGTCAGAACCCAAATTTGGATTCTAGACTTCATTTACTTATATTAACTAGAATTTAAACTGACATCTAATATAAACTTTATTTATAGTGATTTTAAATATTTTCTGTTTTCTCTTATTTATTTTAATTGCACTTATCAAATATTTTCATAGCTTAATAGAGAGATGTTAGATGTGAAATGTATACAGCACACTAAGTATTAATGTATGAGAACATACTAGTTATATGATGGTTTACCTTTGCTGGTTATTCAAGATTTTCTAGCAATTCATCGTCTATATTTTATTGTTTATATTATTATTTTTTCCTTAATATCCATTTAAATCTGTACAGTGTTTATTTGTATATATACTGGTAACTATTATTTCTGTTCTTTTTTCTTTAAAACTACAACAAAATTAAATAAATAGAAGAATAAAAAATAATGTTGTCTATATATTATAGTTTACCCTATGTTACTCGACTAATTTGATATCCTCAACTGCAGATGAATGTATCTTCCTAGTTTCAATATTAATTAAATTCAAGACTAATTCAGTTGATGCCTTTGAATATGGAGCGAGGTGGAGGCAATATCTAATATTTAACTTGAAGCCACTCATGTCTTGAATCAGTCTTGACTAAAGATACAACTTTTCCAGAAAATGTTAAGCAACAAGAAAAAACGTTCAAAAAAATTACAATTTATGCTACAAACTAATACCCTTCATAGCTAGAAATTCATTTTGATACCTTATAAAATGTATCATATATAATTTTGTTACTGGGGTCATTTAAATTAAGCAAGATCCAATCTGAATTTGCAATTCGATCCAAAAAATCCATTCAATTTGAATTTCCTAGTCCAATTATCAAATTAATTCAGTTTGGAGACTTGATTTAAGAAAAGTATGCATACATATGCACAAAAATGCATGGAATGTTGATGGAATGATTTGATCCAGTACTCTTTGAAACTTCCCTAAATACTAGAGAGGCTGAGCTCTAAGCAACATAGTATCTTTTCATTTTTACTTATTCATGAGAAGCATGTAAAAATTAACCCTGAAAGAGAAGAAACCACATCAGTCTCGAAAACAATATTTTGTATGCTAGAGGTGCTCCCTGTTGTAGCAAAGAAATATAACACTTTCCTGGAACAGAGGAAAAGAACATAAGGAGCAATTTCTCTTTCTGGCCGCTTTCCTATCAAGCCATATTTAAAGCATGCCCCATTTGATTCTAGAGGCGGTGAGAAACTAGTGATAGCAATAGCAATAGCAATAGCAGTTAGACTTATATACCGCTTTACAGTGCTTTACAGCCCTCTCTAAGCGGTTCACAGAGTTAGCGTACTGCCCCCAACAATCTGGGTCCTCATTTTACCCACCTCAGAAGGATGGAAGGCTGAGTCAACCTTGAGCCGGTGAGATTTGAACCGCCGAACTGCAGCTAGCAGTCAGCTGAAGTAGCCTGCAGTGCTGCACTCTAACCACTGCGCCACCTCGGCTCTTCACAACCATAATATAACCATAATGCTGTTTTTAAAACCATTTAAATGGTTGACAATCATGACATCTGGCATCAGAGAACTGAATTGTCTTATGGCATCTTATTCTAGAGATGGCAGCCATCGGTTATTTTTATCTGTGTTATGATTCCAGGGAAAGCACAGAACTTCCCCACTCCCAGAAAATAAAGAGGTGCCAAGCCCACAACAGCAAACAACAACCATAACTAACGTACGGGCTTTGGCCCAGAAAACACTATATGGAAACTCAGCCTATAGTGCCTGGTTTGTCAGGAGTCACTTTTGGGGGGATTGGCACAGCACTGCAGAGGAGGAACATTCTTGCCAGTGTAGATACGGCTAAGCTAGAGGGGAAAAAAAATTTAATAGTATGAATAGCCTGATGATGAACCCCATACGCAGGGGTAAATTCCATATTTGGGATCATTGGGGGGAGGGGGAAACCAGAGCCCTCAGTTTATTACAGCAAGTGGACTTAAAAAGTCTTCTGTGGAGTTTGAAAATGGATAACCCCAATAATATTTGGGAACTATTTGGGTATAATATAAAATTATAATAAAGAGGGATTTTTAGTTCAGAAAAATGAGTCACAGGCAACATGATAGTAAAAAGGAAGTGGACAGAGTTTTCTCATTTGTTTGTAACCCAGGCCTTTAATAAAGCTGAATGGAAGCATTTCTTTATAGTTAAGTGTATAGAATTTGCTACTGTAAGACTAACAAGGATCACTAAAATTTGAATACAGATAGTCCTCGACTTACAAGAGTTCATTTAGTGACCATTCAAAGTTACAATGGCACTAAAAAAAAGAGATTTATGACCATTTTTCACACTTACAACCATTGCAGCATCCCCATGGTCACATGATCAAAATTCAGATGCTTGGCAACTACCGGTAGTTCATATTTATGACGGTTGCAGTGTCCTGGGGTCATGTAATCCCCTTTTGCGAACTTCTGACAAGCAAAGTCAATGGGGAAGCCAGATTCACTTAACAACCAGGTTACTAACTTAACAAATGCAATGATTCACTTAACAACTGTGGCAAGAAAAGTCATAGAATGGGGCAAAACTCACTTAACAAATGTTTCGCTTAGTGGCATAAATTTGGGGCTCAGTTGTGGTCGTAACTCGAGGACTACCTGTACCTCGAAAACAAAATAAAGGAGGACAAGGCTATCAACAACATATAATCGTGAAGGCTAGAAATCACCTCCAGTGCTAAAAGCAGTAAAACTTTTAATATCAATTGCTGGGGTCCATATGGGGCACTGTTATAAGAACAGACTGTTTCAGTTTTTCAGTTTCCCCATAGGGCATGTCCAATGTGGGTTGAGAGCCTTCAAAAGTAATTTAGGCTTCTGCAGATAAAGCGGAACAAGCCTTAAAATTCACTTCTACTTTGCCTGGACAATCCACAAAAAGCTTGTACAGGCCAACAGGGAGCAAATTCTGATGCTAGTTCTAAACAAACGGGTCTAGCTAACTTTTATTAATGAGGAGAGTCTCACACACATTCTTTTAACATTTGAGGGGTCAAAGTATTGCAAACTTTGAGAAATCTTCTTGTAATTGGAATGCTGGGTCAGACTGGCTTTTGATCATATCCAGACTAGCTTCGAAGTACCTTTTGTCCTTACATACAGTATCTGAGCACCATAAAAGTTCTGCAAGCAGCAGGCTCCAGCAGTAGCAAAGTGTTACTATACAGATAGTCCTCGACTTATGATCACAATTGAGCCCAAAATTTATGTTGTTAAGCGAGACCAGGGGTGAAATCCAGCAGGTTCTAACAGGTTCTGGAGAACCGGTAGCGGAAATTTTGAGTAATTCGGAGAACCGGTTGCGGAAATTTTGAGTAGTTCAGAGACCTGGCAAATACCACCTCTGGCTGGCCCCAGAGTGGGGTGGGAATGGGGATTTTGCAGTATCCTTCCCCTGCCACGCCCACCAAGCCACACCACGCCCACCAAGCCATGTCCACAGAACCGGTAGTAAAGAAAATTGGATTTCACCACTGAGCGCGACATTTGTTAAGTGAGTTTTGCCCAATTTTACACCCTTTCGTCACAGTTGTTGAGTGAATCCCTGAAGCTGATAAGTTAGTAACCCGGTTGTTAAGTGAATCTGGCTTCCCCATTGATCTGGCTTCTTAGAAGGTTGCAAAAGATGATCACATGATGTTGGGACCCAGCAACGGTCATAAGTATGAATCAGTTGCCAAGCATCTGAATTTTGATCACATGATTATGGGAATGCTGCAAAGATTGTAACAGTGAAAAACGGTTATAAGTCACATTTTTCAGTGCTGTTGTAACTTTGAGCAGTCACTAAACAAACTGTTGTAAGTCGAGGACTACCTGTACTGGCAAAGACTTATTTCATCAGTGCAACTGAGACAACATTTCTTCCTTCTATTCATAATGAAGACCAAGCTGTTAAAGCTGATTCTTTTATTTCAGTGGGGTTTAAAGCTAGAACACATTATAATAATCATTCAAAAATTTATCAAAAAGTTCATATTTAGCTTTTAACAAGAGTTTAATACATACAAACTTCATATCACAACACATCATTCTGGAACCTGAATTCTTCTAACACAGGGGTGTCAAACTCGCATTGTCACGGCGGCGTCACATGACATATCAAGACTTTTTCCCCCTTCACTAAACCAGGCGTGGGCATGGCCAACGTGTGACACATCCGGCCCACGGGCCGTGAGTTTGACAGCCCTGCTCTAACACCATCTGCCTTATTCCAGAAGAATGGATATCACTCTCTAAGACTCCATTTCATTTCATGTTGTATGTACTTTATAACAAACCAGTTTTCATTCATTTAATGAAAAGGAAATGTAGAAAAATGTCACTGTGGATTTGTCTCGGTGTAGAACTGCTGCGTCTTCATTCAGCCTGAAATAAAAGGATTAACTTCCTGGCATGGTGTAATTAGGTCCATAGCTTCAGTAGATTATAATACTTCTCTACCATTCCAATTTTTTTTAAAGGTAATACTCTTACTTCAGCCATGCCAGAACTATTTAGATGCCACCTTTATGATGTCAACAAGAAAATATTATAAGACTTTGCAAATGAAGCAGCTGAAAATAAGGTTCATGGGTTTCAATTTTACATTTCCCCATATAAATCAAAATTGCCTTTATCAATAATTAAGCATTAATAATTAACATGTGCAAACATCAAAATACTTTATGGAAATGTTAATCTGTCCAGTTCCTCATTCTTCTGCCTGCCTATTTTGCTGTTTCTCCTCTTTAGTTAGTTAATAGCTAAGCCTCCGTCATCTCTGACATGCAACTAAATTCCCCAATGTGATTTTCAAGGAATGTGACTTTTATGGATATTTTTGTTTTATTTATTGCTCTAATTTAAGACATTCATTTCATTTTGTTCCCCCTCAAAGTATTTTTATATCTTACAGAAAGTTTTGTTACAAATCTATTGAACTTTTGCTATTGTGAGTAAACCTTTAATATTAGAATATCTTTCAAACATCCGGTTATGAATTTAGTGTTATTCATTTATGGTGGGGAAGTTTTGATAATGGAGAGATTTAGTATTAGTTAAAAAAGAGCCAAGTATTACACACAGATGATTTTAAAGGTCTTTATAAATGTCACATTTCCCCCCACTGTTCCAGTCATGGATTTTTAGTATTCACTATAATTCTACAAAACACTACTCAAGGTCCTAAAAACTGAAGTTCATTGTGATTGGCACATGGAAAACAGATATATTTAAGTTTTAAGTAATAAAAATGCTTGATTAGATTCAATAGAATTACTGTAACACTATGCATGCTATTTCAGGGTAACATTATTCTGTTCATTGACTCTTGTCTTATTTGACTTTAGGGATATATTTTTCTGAGAACTATTTATTTTTATTACAAACTGTTCTGATACCATTTTTGACAATTATATTAGAAAGCCAGTGCATAAATAAAAGCATAACAACACTATTAACTATAGCTGGTTCTGAGAACCGAGCTACACATTACACTTAATATGCGCTGTTTAACTATGCTTTTGTTTCCTTGATTAATTAGTTACAGGGATACCAAATGGAATGGCTATTGTAAAGGTATTACATTGCAAGGCAAGGTTACTTCATTCCATAGCTATCTTTGGAATGGAATGGGAATGTCCTGTGCCCCCTCATGTGCAACCAAGAGCTTCAGAAAATAAGTTCCCAGTGGTACCAATCATGGAAAGCCAGACAATTTTTTTGCCTAGTAATAGAAACAAAAAAAACCTGGCTCCGTACTGTACCTCCTGCAGATAAGGAGTCATAGGACTGAATATTTTATCCCATAAATAAGCTTTCTGAACACAGAGACACAATTTAGTAAGTCTGAGAATCGGGAAATCTGTAGAGTTAGCAACACTAAACTGGATGATGAGACTCAATATTAGACTTATGGCCAATGTACAAAAGTTTAAAAGATGTTCTTCAGAGATGTGCTTCCTGGGTAATTGAGGCAATTTCTATTAGGGAGGCTAAGAGGAGGTTTTGTGCCTAGGTTAAGAATAGTGATCCAGAGGATTTGTTTAATTAAGAAAATGTATATGGCTGCCCAAGTCATTCTCAGTGACTCCAGGTAACTTACAAAGATAAAAACCCAATACAAAAATAAAAAGCAATAAACTCCTACCCCCCTGGCAACAACAACCAATCAAAAAAGCCACTTGATGGGCTCCATCTCATTCTGGTTCCCAGGCCCATTGGCAAAAGCAGCTCTTCAGGCCTTGCAAAAGAGTGTCAAAGTGGGAGGCCATCTTATCTCCATGGAGGATGATGTTCCATAAGATGATATTCCATAGAGAAGGCCCTTCTTCTTGGTCCCACTAGATGTCCCTCCTAAGAAAGGGGACCAGTAGCATTCCCTGTCTCCCCCTTGTGGTGGGCCAGGTAGATGAATAGGAAGAAAGGATATTAAGGGAAGAATTAAAAAGGCAAGGGGGGAAGAAATGGGGTGTTGGTCTTACCTGATACGCTCCTTCTCTGTGTGTTGCGGGAGAGTCCAAAAATGGGTTGACATTGTCCTTTCTGCCCAGAGACTGAGTCATCAAAGTTGCAGCCACGCCCCGTTGTCTCTCTCTCTCTGGCTCCAGTTTTCGACGATGGCATAGCTGTGAATAAAGGTTCTTTCCCGTGCCATTAATCGCTCCTGGACTCCGTACCATACGGTTGCCAGGGCGGATTTGGACTCTCCTGCAACACCCAGAGAAGGAGCGTATCAGGTAAGACCAATGCCCCTTCTCCAGTGTGGTTGCGGGAGAGTCCAAGAATGGGACATACCAAAGCCGGCTGCTCTAAGGGCAGGTAGCCATTTGGTCTGGAGTCCCCAAGGTCGAATGCACCTTTTTGTACCCTCCTTCCAAATGACGCTTCCGCTGACGCAAAGGCGTCCAACTTGTAGTGTCTAATAAAGGGCGAAGGAGAAGCCCATGTCGCCACCCTACAAATGTCCTCGATGGAGGCCTGCGTTGCCTATGCCGCCGTTGTGGCTGTACTCCTAGTTGAATGGGCCATTACTCGTCTGGGTAACGGCAGGGCCTGCATCTTGTAGGCCTTGGCGATGCACTCCCTCATCCAACAGCCTACCGTCGATGGTGTTACTCTGGTGCCCATCATTAATGGTTGAAAGACACAAATAGTGCCTCCGTTTTTCTGGTAGTGGACGTCCTCTTGATGTAAATCCGGAGAGCCCTCCTAACATCCAAGGTGTGCCATTTCTTCTCCAGGGCATGGGATGGCCCTGGACAGAAGTCTGGCAAAATGATTTCCTGGGCCCGATGGAACCAGGATGAAGGAGGGGTCCAACCTGGGGACCACCCTGTCCGAATGAAAGATGCAAATGTCCTCTCTGACCAAGAGGGCCGCCAACTCTGAAATACGTCTGGCCGAAGTGATGGCCACAAGAAATGCAACCTTAAAGGTCAGGAAACGTAGGCTGGTTGTCCTTAACGGCTCGAAGGGTGCAGAGGTGAGAGCCTGCAGTACCTTAGGCAAGTACCAAGTGGGATACCTGTGTACCACTGGCCGGTGTAGGTTAGCTGCACCTCTGATAAACCTTCGTATAACCGGGTGATGAGCGAGGGACTCCCGCTCCCCACATGCCAACACCGTGGAGAGGGCCACCTCTTGCCTGTGAATGGTGTTATGGGAAAGTCCTCTATCCAGTCCTTCCTGGAGGAACTCCAGGACCTGTGGCACCGATGCCGAAGTGGGGTCAATGAGCCCTTTGGAACACCATTTGGCAAAGGTTGTCCAGGTGGCATTATAAATTCTATTAGTTGATGGCCTTCTGGAGGCCTAAATCGTTTGTATCACCCTGAAGGAGTACTTGTCCTTCCTCAGGAGACTCCTCTCAAATGCCAGGTGGTCAGTTGGAGCCATTGTGGCTCCGGATGGACCAAGACCCCCTGGCTGAGAGAGATCCTCTCCTGAGGGATCCTCCAGGGTCGGGACACTGAAAGACTGACCAGGTCCGCATACCACGGGCGCTTGGGCCAGTGAGGAGCTACAAGCAGGATTTCCGCCCTTTCTGTTAGCACCTTCCTGATTACCCCCGGAATGAGGGGAAGAGGGGGAAAGGCATACAGTAGGCCACTGGGCCAAGGGCTGCGGAGAGCATTGGTTCCTTCCGCTCCTGGTGTGGCAAATCTGGTGAAGAATCTTGGTAACTGGGCGTTCGTTGGGGAGGCAAACAGGTCCACAACTGGATGACCGAACCTCATGGACATCTCTCTGAATATGTCTGGATCCAGTCGCCATTCGGAGTGGTCTATTGTGGTCCTGCTTAAGCAGTCCACTTGCACATTTGTTGACCCCGCGATGTGCTCTGCCTTGATGGAAAGGAGATGTTTCTCTGTCCAGATTCCTAACCGCTCTGCTTCGCACATGAGGGGCCTGGAGTGGGTGCCCCTCTGACGATTGATGTGGGCCTTGGTGGCCACATTGTCTGTCAGAAGCAGGACATGTTGTCCGTAGAAAATGTCCTGGAAATGTCGAAGGGTCAGGTGTGCTGCCTGAGCTCCAGCCAATTTATATTGTTGCTCAGGTCCTCCTGAGTCCAACGCCCCTGAGCCATTTGAGACTGGAGGTGTGCACCCCGAAGAGGCTGGCATCCGAGGTAATTGTGATGTGGCTGGGCTCCTTGAAGGCACAGCCCTTGCTTAGTGCAGGGGATGTCCACCATCGGAAGGATTTCAGTACCGATGGAGTGACTCGAACCCTGGCCTTGGAGCTGCTGCTGCCTGACCACTGGTATGGGAGCAGGAACCACTGCAGGGTTCTGGCGTGCAGCCATGCCCAGGGAACAATCGAAATGCACAACACCATCTTCCCCAGGAGCTGTGATAAGATGGCTATGGGTACCATGCGCTCTTTCCTGATCCGAGTCACAAGGACCACTAGGCTGTCCCGCTGTTCCTGGGACAGGTATACCTCACCCAACTTGGTGTTGATTACCGCTCCGAGGTGTAATAGGTGAGTGGTGGGGATCAGTTGGCTCTTGTCGAAGTTTATTGAAAAACCATGTTCTTGCAGGGCCCGAATTGTCATCTATAGGTCCTCTGCCACTCGCGTGGGAGAGGAGGATTGTATGAGGATGTGAGCCGCACAGGTATGGACCTGAGCTGTGATGCCAGTGCCGCTAGTACCTTGGTGAAGGATCTGAGTGCCGAGGCCAGACCGAAAGGCAACGCCCTGTACTGGAAGTGACTTCCCACGTAATAAAATCTCAGAAACCGGCGATGGGCCGGCAGTATCGGCACATGGAGTATGCCGCCGTCAAATCGATGGACGCGAGGAAGTCGCCCTCCCGAATGCCCTCCAGGATGGAATGGAGGGAGCTCATCTTGAATTTCTTGTAGACCAAATGGACGTTCAAATTCTTGAGGTCCAAAAACGCTCTCCACCCACCCACCCACCCGAATTCTTGGGAACAACGAATAGGTTGGAATAAAATCCCTGTCTCCTTTGGTCCTCCAGGACCGCCTCGATGGCTTGAATATCCAACAGATGTTGGATGGCTGTCTCCATGAGGCCTCTTTTTACATTGTTCTTGGAGACAGGGCAATGAATGAAGTGATTCAGGGGTGTAGAGAGGAATTTCATTGTGAGGCCTAGCCTCACCGTGTTGAGGACCCAAGTGTCCGTCGTGGTCGCCTCCCATTGGTCTGCGAAGAGAGCTAAGCGACCGCCAATGGGAGGGTTGGTCTGGGAGTCACTTTGATCTACGAAAAGGGCGACTTCCCAACCCACGAAATGGCCGCTTGGCCTGACGTTGTTGTCTGGGTCGGTCACGAAAACTGGATTTGTCCGGCTGACGGTCAGGCCTTTGCGAGAAATACCTCTGCTGTTGAGGAAATTCAAAGTCATTAGACCGAAAGGGAGGTCTGCGATAGTAAGGCGAGGGACGACGGTCCGCCCGCCTGAATGTAGAAGGCAAAACCTTCCTTCTTTCCTTGTTTTCCACAAGGATTGGCTCCAGGGCCTCCCCAAATAGCGTGCCACCTGTGTAAGGGGCAGAGGCTAGCCTCCATTTAGATTTTGCGTCAGCCTGCCAATGACGGAGCCACATCCTCCTAGATGTTACTGAGGATGAGAGGGCTCTGGAGGCATACTTAGCAACGTTTAAGGTGGCATCCGCCGAGAATTGAGTGGCTGCTATCAATTTGTTAATGTCCTGGTGGAGCCTTGCCTCCTGCGGTGGTACTCTCAATTGCATCTGGCGAAGCCAGAGCAAGGAGGTCCAATTGAAAAAGGAGGCAGCTGTAGCCGCCTTGACTGCCCAGGCTGCTGCTTGGTGCGTCTTATACAGAGTCAATTCTGATTTCTTGTCCTCAGCCTTCAAACCATCCACTATATCTCCTGACAAGAAGAAAGAGGAAGAGGTGAGGGCTGCCACTAGGCCATCCACCATTGGCAACTGAAGCGCCTCGGATAGAATAGGAGCCATATGATAGAATCGTTTGTCATTCCCACTTGGAGTGGGAAATGACCCCGGATGAGTCCATTGTTTCTGGACTACATCCAGGAACAGCTTTGGAGCAGGGATCACCTCCTGTTCCGCAGTGGGTTCAGAAAATAAACCTTCACTTGGATCCTGAAGACCCAAGGGTGTCTCTAATGGAGTTGCCTCCGCCCCTAGGCGAGCAGTGGTTTTTGCTTTATGCAAGAGGGACTTGAATAGAGCTGGAGGGAATAGGCCTGGGGGATCCGGGTTTAGGCCCTCATTCTCAGATAGGTCTAATTCCCTCTGTCCCTCATCTCCCAAGAGTGATTCCTCATTCCTTAAGGACTGCCAGGTCTGCAAGGAGCTGAGTCTGCTGTTTCGAGCAGATGGGAGGCTCAGATGCCAGAGAGGCAGATTGGCCTCTCTGCTGCAATCCTGCAGCAATGCCCTGTGATATGGCCTGGGAGATAATGAGCTTGATGCTCTCAGGTAATGCAGGCTCCAGAATTTCACTTGGGCGCAGTCCCACCACTGTGGGCGTGAATGTGGCCTCAGGGGCATAATGACTGCTATTAGGAGCCTGCTGCCAGCTTGCTGTTGCTATACAGGAAAAGGGATCACCATATTTCTCCTTGCTGCCTTGTAAGGCCAATAGAGGAGACAGCTCTCCTGCACCCTCTGGTGACCAGGCCTGCGGAACTGCATCGTTAGGCACTAAAGGGCGGGAAATGACAGGAGCTGTCAGAGAGGAATTTGAAAGCCTCCCCTGCTCTGCTTGTTCTTTTTCAGCCCTGGAGACCTGCTTTTCCAGAGCTTTTTGTCTTTGTTTGGCATCTTTCTCCTCCGCCTTTGAAGACCGTTTTGCAGACGGGTTTTGTTTCCCCTTTTTTCCACTTGCTGTCATGCCAGCCAATTTGGGTCTCACGGAGGCTTCTCCGGCAGGCATAGGCTGCACAGGGGATCATTTTTCCTCCCCAACTGCTGTGGTGTCCGCCATTTTACAGTTGCAGCCCTGTGACAGGCAGACGCAAAGTCTGCTGAAATGCTGCAGCCGCAGCTCAATCAATATTGTCACAGCGGAGTATGCGTAGCAGACACAAGGCAGTGACTCCGAATCGCTCCGACAGGCAATGGAGCTGGTGGGGGCTGATAGCGGTGGCAGCCGCACCAGACAGACCAGGTAAGCCAGCACACTCGCGGCAGCTTCGGGAAGAAGCTCGCAGGCTCGGGCGGCTATTCCGGGACGGACCCGGGGGAGCCAGCAAAGGCGCAGTTGTCTGGAGCCTAAAATGTCGGCGGCTGTGCCAGAAGAACTGGATTAGCCAGCGCAACCTGTCAAATTAAAGCCAGCGATCCGGCAGGCAGGAAAAGTATGGCACCCTAGCCCCCGCTTCCTCCGCGATCGCTAAACCACAGCGCGACTTTTCAACCTGTATGCTGAAGGAGAGTCCAAGAATTCCATTGTCCAGACTGACGAGCCAACTTTCGAAACGTCTCTCTCGGGCAAGACTGAGTCGAAAACTGGAGCCAGAGAGAGAGACAACAGGGCGTGGCTGCAACTTTGATGACTCAGTCTCTGGGCAGAAAGGACAATGTCAACCCATTCTTGGACTCTCCTGCAACCACACTGGAGAATGGGTGGATTTAGGCACTGAGTCAGAACCCAGTAATCCTGCTTTAATAGAGGATCTAATGAACAAAGCAGTTGTAGTAGATAGACGTCAGAAATACACATACTTAATGATGTTTGAGTGGCTTTTCCTCAGTCATTAAAATAGATATTATATGAAACAAAGCGTAAGATTCATTTATAGTTTATTTGGCTGATGATATTTCTGATCCTCCCTTTTGCCTATAGTAGGGGTAGAAAATTCTTCAAGCAGAGACACTATTTTTTTTTTAAAAAATGCATCCTTCCAAGGGCTATAAAGGGGATGTCTGATGACACAATATACACATGTAGGCAGGACTCACATTTTTGCCCACTTTAATGCTTTTTTTTTCAGCTGAGTACACAAATATGTTATGCCACTCAAAGGCTGGTAACACTTGTTTTGCATCTTTGGGTGTGTTACTGAAAATTGGTGGCAAAATCTGTGGGTATTTCATGAGCCTCAAAGTGCAGATTCACAGCTTATATGCAGCCAGCAGCATATGAACTGCCCATCACACAATATGGTTGTGTTAGTTGTGTACCTCTATATTACTTGAATGAATGTAGCAAAAGGGAATCAACTAAAGTGTATAAACCGCTATAGGATAGTAAAATTTATGTAACCATTCAAGCAAAATTATCCTAAATTTGCAACCATCTCAAGTTTGCAATTATACGTCTTGATATGTGGCTCGTGGCTGTATTACAACCATGGTGGATAGTTTGCTTTATTCATTCCCATGCTCTGTAGCTGCTGCAACTAGAACAGAAACTGCTAAGAGTGAAGTAATGGCAAAGGGGAGGACTTCAAGACAGATACTGTGTATAGCAATAGCACTTATATACTGCTTCACAGTGCTTTATAGCCCTCTCTAATCGGTTTACAGAGTCAGCATATTGCTCCCAACAATCTGGGTCCTTATTTTACTGACCTCAGAAGGATGGAAGGCTGAGTCAACCTTGAGCCTGGTGAAATTTGAACTGCCAAATTGCAGGCAGATGGCAGTCAACAGAAGTAGCCTGCAGTATTGCATTCTAACCACTGCTCCACCGTGGCTCACCGTGGAATGGGGTGTATAACTCCCCATTCCATTTTTGCACCCCTTGGAACTGCTGAAATTCTGCACAAAAACCAACAAATTAATGTATTTTTTATGTTTTAAAAACAAATAGGACATTTTAAAAAGTGTATATATTTCCACTAAGCGTAATCTACTAGAGTAGGGGTGTCAAACTGATGGCATGCGGGCCAGATGCATCACACGCAGGCCACGTCCACCCTGGCTCCGCAAAGGCAAAAAACATCATGATACGTCACGTGATGTCACGTGACGCAATCGAGATTGACCCGTGTACTAGAGGGAGGAGGAAAGATCAAATTTCCCCCCCCCCAGATGAAAGAAACTTCTGGCTTTGCTTCTTCACAAAGCACCACTGCAACTCTATCTTGCCCTCTGAGGTCTTGAGCAGCCTAAACGTATCTAGAATGTCTAGAAAAACTTCCACCATTTTATATGCTTCTTTTTTCCATGTAAGAATGGAGTGTGAAATTGGTTGTTGAAAAATTATACTGCTTTTTAACATTAGGTGTCAGATTATTTTAATTCTCTCCAGCATTTAATGACTTTGCTTTTTTTTTAAATGTACTCGGAGAGGGTTATAATTTAAAAAGTAGAGATATACTACTTTAATTATAATTGCAATTGTGTATTAAGCTAATTGTATTAACTTTTTGAATTTAATTCAATATTATTTCCTTCTTCTTTTAATTAAATGGTAAACTGCCTCAGACAAGGGGTAATAAATAAAACACCTTAAATAATATAAATCGTGTGAACTCTCATATCCAGTCAAACAATGGGGTATACAGAGTTATCTTCTTACTCGCTGAATAATCCAATAAGTAGTATAACCCCACAATTTCAATCCATATCTGAGTATTCATGAAAAAGCATTATAGGCAGTCCTCATTTAATGGCTGCTTCATTTAGTGACTATTTGCAGTCATGAAAGGGATGAAAAACTAACTTTATGGCCAATTATTGTATTTACAATCTTTGCAAGTGTGTAAAACAAAGCTGAAGTAAGATCATAAGCACAGTTATAGTTTCACTTAGTCACTGCTTTGCTCAGTAACCAAAATGCTTACCCCAATTGTGGTCACTAAACAAGGATTTGTTTGTTTTGCAGAGCCACTGTTGCAAAATTGTTCCCTATGCACAAATATTGTGATTGCTTATTTCTCCTACAGAAGGCTAAGAACGAGGAATAGTACATGCCACAAGTCTTGTGCCAGAGTCATTTAGGTGTCGATATTTATAAATCACTTTGCTGATTAGACTTGGATCCCAGGCTGTGATGAAATAGGTTTCATATGTTTTATTTTTATACCTATTTAAATTACATTATATTTTAGAACTATTTAAAAATAATAATCTCAGAGATACCAAACATCCTTTTGTCTGTACCGAATCATAATGAAAGCCTTCCTTATTGGGTCCCATAAGTAAAATTTCTGAGTACAAGGTTTGCAAAAGCATGACTTGGTTTTGACCTGCATAGACAATAATATACAAGTGCTGCAAATGTCTTTCAGAATTATAATTCTGGACTGAGATAGAAAAAGAAGAGACAGAATTAATGCACACAGTTAAGACTGCAATAGAAGAAATAATACATTGTCTTTATTCAAAATAATAGTCCAGAGTGGTCTAATAAACCATCAAAATCTATCAGGCATTTCTTTTTTTAGTTTTCAGATACATATAATATAAAAGGATCCCTTAGAATCTGAGGTAGTTCACAGGAAGCCATACAAGAACAGAAGCAAAAAAAAAAATGTTAATAGATCTAGATCAAATGTCTATGATAACCAATAAGGATACTTGAATGATATACTGTAATCATTCTATAAATCACTAATTTTCCTCTCTCATACATAAAAAACTTAAATCCGATGGATCATTCATTTGATTTGAAAGAAGCAAAGTTTATAGTATTAATTTCCCCCCTGAAAAGTGGTATGCCCATAGAGGAACTTCAGATTCTCAAGGTAACATCTTAGCATTTTTCCTTCCAAAACGTTCTTAGTAAACTAGACAGACTACTTGCAGTTCAATGCCATGAGGTAATCAACCATATACTTTTCAGCAGTGCCTGTAAGAAACTGACAAAGCAGCATGAAGAACAATGTCTCTCTTCAAGTGGAACTAGAGTAAGAAATTACCCAGCGCTGACCAGTGCAAACAATTCTGTGCAGGTAATTAACTTGGCTGGTTCAAAGCAGACAGAAATGAGATCACCACCTTCTATGGAAATGCAATTTAGTTGCTGAGTTGAGACATATGAAAACAATGAGGTTTCTAAGGACTAAAACGAGAATGCCTAATGGAATACGTAGGCAAAAAGTCAAAGGATTGAAATCGGAATGCCTAATGAAACATGTAGGTAAAAACAAAAAGGAGGAGGGAAAACCTTGCATGTTAAAAAACCGATGTTTGTATTCAAGTAATAAATGTGTATAAGAAGATAAAGAAAATAATATCCACACTTAAAAGACACCCTCATTAATCTAAGTGATATTAAAAGTTTAATACAAACAGAAAATAAGAAAAAAGTACAACTATAGGCTTAGGTAATCATACTATAGGCCTAGATAATTAACCTTTTTGCAAATGCAGAGTTTTCTGGATAAGGCACATGCTTGGGATGCGACAGGCAGGTTCGCATTGATAAGTATCCCTTTGTACTGATCCATATTGGAACAAATGACACTGCAATCATGCTTTGCAGAAGGTGCCAACAGAAACATTTAATGGGCCACATTTCCAAGATAAACGACTCCGACAAGATGAAAGACTTCACAAAAACTATAAAAACCATGTTGGGAAGGCATGTTGCAAATCTTTTAAAGGAAATTTTGTGAGGGAGAGAAAAGAGAGCATAGAAAATAATGCAGAAAATCCCCCCCCCCCAAAAAACCCTACTGGAAACAGGACTGCAAGATGTAGAGGCACTTCATAATGTTTGTCTTTGTGTAGAGACAGAGTATACAGGAAGAAACAGAAGTTTTAATGCAGAAAGCCAAATATTTTTAGTGGGCATTATTGCAGCCTGGTGGAATGAAATTCATGAAATGAATGTCAGGATTGAAGGGTACAATTTATTCAAAAGGAACAGTCCAGACAAAAGACATGGTAGACTGAGGCTGAAAGTGAAGGAAGGGGGTGTTGGTCTTACGCTCCTTCTCGTGGGGTGGAGATAGCATCCAGGAATGGGTTGACCTCGTCTGTTCAGTTGATTGGACTGAGTCTGTCAAAGTTGCAATGCCACGCCTCTGTTGCTAGGGCTCCCCAGCTTTTGATGAAGACGAAGTGACAGACTCGACGTGTCGGTATCGAAGAACTTCCGTGCTGACTGAGGACCAGGCAGTCTTCAGGGCAGGACTGGATGCTATCTCCACCCCACGAGAAGGAGCGTATCAGGTAAGACCAACGCCCCTTCTCCATAGTGGTGGAGATAGCATCCAGGAATGGGACATACCAAAGCTGGCTGTCCTATGGGTGGGCTACTGTCCGGTCCGAGGTCTCTCCCTCCGTATGGACCCGTTGAAGGACCCGGTGACAGAATGCCACCTCCACTGAGGCGAAGATGTCCAATTTATAGTGTCTAATAAACGGAGACGGAGATGACCAAGTGGCCGCTCTGCAGACCTCCTCTAGCGAAGCCTGCGTCACCCACGCCGCCATTGTAGCCACGCTCCGGGTTGAGTGCGCTGTCACCCGGGTGGGTCTAGGAAGGAACTGTAGCTCGTATGCCTTGGCGATAGTTAATCTCAGCCATCAACCCACAGTAGAAGGTGTGACCCTGTTGCCTATGGTGGTCGGTTGGAAAGAAATAAACAGGGCCTCTGTTTTCGTCAGATTGGCCGTCCTCTTAATGTAGATGCAAAGGGACCTCCTCACGTCCAAGGTATGCCACCTCTTTTCCAAGGGGTGGACTTGGTTGGGGCAGAAATTGGGTAAAATGAGTTCCTGCGCCCTGTGAAAGCAAGTGTTTTCCTTGGGGATAAAGGAGGGGTCCAATCGCAAGATTACTCTATCTGTGTGAAAGACACACAGGTCCTTCCTCACTGAGAGGGCAGCTAGCTCAGAGATCCACCTGGCCGAAGTAATGGCCACCAAAAACGCCACCTTACACGTACGATGGCGCAGGCTGGCCGACCTCAAGGGTTCATAAGGGTCCCCCGGTGAGGGATCTCAATACCTTGGACAGGTCCCAGGTGGGGTACCTGTGCACTACTGGAGATTAGTCGTTCCCCTGAGAAATCTGCGGACTGTGGGATGCTGGGCGAGTGATTCCAGCAAACCACAAGCTAATACTGAGGACAGGGCCATCTGCCTCCAGATGGTGTTGGGTGATAGCCCTTTATCTAGTCCATCCTGGAGAAATTCCAGGATCTGGGCTATCGATACCTCTACTGGGGAAATACCTGATTTGATACACCAGTTACAAAAGGCCTTCCAGGTGGCAGAGTATATGCGCTCGGTGGAAGGTCTCCTTGAGGCCTGAATAGTCTTGATGACCCTGGAGGAAAAGTTATCCCCTCTCAGAGCGCTCCACTCAAGAGCCAGGCGGTCAGTTGGAGCCACTGAGGGTCCAGGTGGACCAATGCCCCCTGGCTGAGGGAGGTCTTGCTCTGAGGAATCCTCCAGGGTCGAGCCACCAAGAGGCTCATGAGGTCGGAGAACCAATGTCTCCTGGGCCAATGCGGAGCCAGGAGCAGGACCTCCGCCTTCCTGATTACCCTTGGAAGAAGGGGAAGAGGAGGGAAGGCATACAGAAGCCCTGGAGGCCACGGGCTGCGGAGAGCATCGACTCCCTCCCCCCGAGTTGGGAACCTCGAGTAGAACCTCGGGAGCTCCGAATTTTCTGGGGTGGCAAACAGATCCACCTCCACGGTCTGTCAGTTCCCAGAAGAGGGACAGGTGCAGAAGCCACTCCGCATGGTCGATGACTGTTCTGCTGAGCCAGTCCGCCTGCACGTTGGACACCCCAGAGATGTGTTCCGCAGATATGGACAGCAGATGCCTCTCTGCCCAGAGGCCCAGCCGCCTGGCCTCCACCATGAGGGACCTGGATCTGGTGCCCCGCTGACGGTTTATGTGCACCTTTGCGGCCACATTGTCTGTGAGCACCAAAATGTGCTTGCCTGAAACTGACTTCTGGAAATGATGGAGGGCCAGGTGAATAGCCCGCAGCTCCAACCAATTGATGTTCTGTCTCCAGTTCACTTGGTTCCACTGGCCCTGAGCCATCCGCGATTGGACGTGCGTCCCCCAACCAAAGAGACTGGTGTCTGTTGTTACAACTAGTCGCTGAGGCTCTTGGAATAGGCATCCTTTGGAGATGGCCGGGGACCTCCACCAGCTGAGGGAGCGGAGGACCTCCCGGGAAACCTGGACCCTGGCTGGCAAACTGCTCCTGCCTGTCCTCTGGAAAGGTAAAAGAAACCATTGAAGGTCTCTGGTGTGCAGGCGTGCCCATGGTGTGATGGCAATGCTGGACACCATCTTGCCCAGGAGCTTTGAGAGCAGAACTAAGGGCACCTTGCGCTCTCTTTGGACCCTACCTGCCAGGTCCCTTAGACTGTCCTGTCGCTCCTGAGACAGATACACCCTGCCCTCAATGGAATCTATAACTGCTCCCAGATGAAGGAGGCGGGTCGAGGGAATCAAGTGGCTCTTCTCTATATTAATAGAGACCCCGTGGTGTCTTAGAGTCTGAATAGTTACCTGGAGGTCCTCTCTTGCTTGATGGATAGAAGAGGACTGGATTAAAATGTCATCCAGGTAACATTGGACATGCACGGGTATGGCCCTGAGATGGGCCGCCAGAACGGCTAGTACTTCCCTGAAGCCTGGGGAGAGCGAAAAACGTCCCAACGGGCCTACCAGAAGTTCAGAAACGGACTTCCAGTTTGCCCGTTGGGCCGTTTTTCACCCTCCGGAGGCTTCAGGGAAGCCTCCCAAAGCCTCCAGAGTGTGAAAAACGGCCCAACGGGCAAACCGGAAGTTCAGAACGGGATGACTTCTGCCTCCTTATTTGGTTCCGAAAAGAGTGGATCAGCAGAAATCTGAGGATCTGGTGTTTCTGGCCCTTCACTGCGTGACCCTAGGCGAGCCGCATTTGTAGCCTTGAAAAGAAGAGATTTGAAAAGGCTAGGAGCAAATAGCCCGGTAAATGCGGGCTGGTCCGGCATTAGGCCTTCATCATCCGACAGGTCTAATTCCCTTTGCTCTACTTCCTCCAAAAGCGACTGAAGGCTGTCATGAGAAGGAGCAGGGGAGCCTGGCTCTTGTAATGGAGGAAATTCCTCGTGACATGGATCCAGACGGTTAGCTGAGAAGGCAGAGACCTCAGAATATGCCCGCCTGGGCTGTTGCAATCCGGCAGAAATGCCTTCTTTGTTTGCTTCTGCTATAATATCATGAATATGCCTGTCTCTGGGCGCAGTCCTGTGGCTGTTGGGGTGAAAGTGGCTGAAGGGACTGCTTTGGAACTTTTGCTGGGTCTGGTACTATCCCTTGTTGGATTAGGAAGATATGTGGTAGAGCCCCATAGCCCTGTGTTTGATATAGGCAAGGCAAAACTTTGAAGGGAGAGTTGATCTGCATCTCCCTCTGGTGGCAGCTCTTGCAATCTCGGCCTGTCAGATAAGCAGGACTCACTCTGCCTATCTGAGTAATGGGCTCTGTCTTTGCTAGCCCCCTCATGTATCTTTTGAAGGGCCTGGTCTCTGAGCCTTTGATCCTCCAGCTCTGCCTCGGAAGGTTTCTGAGGCTTAGCCGCGCTGCTATGTGCCTTAGATTTGCGCCCTGAGTCTCTATGGGCCTTTGATTTTATATTAGCTGCCTCAGCGCAGCTGCTAACTGCCGCTTCGTCCGCCATTTTGGAATGTTGTATTTTCGCGCCCTTTCTAGCCTAACGAGGCTTTGGGCTGCAGCTGTCAGGCCCTTAGAGAAGCCCTGGAACCGGCCGAGGGCTTTAATGTGGAGCTACTGGGGCACAAGCCCTGTCTCTGGCAAGGCGTTCGGCTGTTAGAAACGGAGCGCAGGCTCCTACAGCGGCTCAGCGGCTATCCGTGGAGCGCTAGACTCCTAATGCGGTGGCACTGACGGCTGATTTAAAATTAGAAGTGCGAAGCTCCTCTTAGTGCCGTGGCGCCCGTTGCAGGGGGCGGGAGGGCGATAGCCAGGGATGAAGCTTCCGGCTCTTTTTGGGAGTGCGAAACTCCACCCGCGCCTCAGCGCTTCAAGCAGTTGTCGGGCGGCGAAGCAAGTCTCTTCATGGAGCGCGGAGCTCCTGTAATGGCCGCCCGACTTGCCCAAAACGGGAGCGTGAAGCTCCACAAACCGCCACTTCCTCCATTTGCAGGGAGTGTGAAGCTCCTCGATGGCTGCCTCTGCTGCTATTAGGGGAGCGCGAAGCTCTACAGTTTCTCGGAGCGCTCTCTGCTCAACAGAATGAAGATTAGCAGTTCGACTGACTGGTAATGCTAATCTGACAGCAGAGGGCCCTTCCTGCGGCTAGAGCCAAAGCCCTGCCGCTGGGAATCTCCCAGCGACTCGACCACCCGAGGGGGAGTCAGCTGGTCGAAACTCACGATTGCGAATCAGTTGCCAAATTCGTTGTGTGAAGAAGCATCCAGGAATATATTAACCTTGAAGGAGAAACCGTTGACACGTCTGTCCAGACTGAAGGACTGAGTCAAAAGCTGGGGAGCCCTAGCAATAGAGGCATGGCATTGCAACTTTGACAGACTCAGTCCAATCAACTGAACAGACGAGGTCAACCCATTCCTGGATGCTATCTCCACCATTATGGAGAATGTCCATTTGTACTGATGATCAAGCATTTGAATACGAGGATCTAGTCAAGCAGGCCACAGAAGGGAACTAACAGGACGGTAAGAACAGTAATAAGTGATAGAGAGAGGCCAGAAGTTCTCAGCTCTTACTTTACCTCAGCTTTTTCTTCAAGGGGAACATGATCAAATGGCTCTTAAACAAAAGAAGGGAGTGCTAACCCAACATAACTAAAAAGATGGTTAGGAAGTATCTGAAAACTATGACTGAATGTAAGTCTCCAAGATCAGACCAATTACATAGTCTGGAAGTAACTGAAGATGTCAGTTACTTTGGGGATCTTTCTGTGATCTTTGAGAGTTCACGGAGGACAGGCAGAAGGAACTGGAAAAGGCTAATATTCTTCCTATTTTCAAAAATGGAAAAACTGAGGACCCAGGTAGCTACAGAATGATGAGATCAATACTAGCAAAACTATAGAACAGATTATTAAACAATCAGTTTGTGGGCATTTAGAAGCATTTTTGCAAACATCTTTTTTCACTGACAATTCTGCAAACTATGTCCCTTGGGCAAAATTATCCTGCACCTAGTTTGGTGAATATGGTGAAATTAATATCTTGGGGGCCTTCCAACCTTCTTGTCTCTTCTTGTGTTTCTTATTTCTGCTAAATTAATCTGGATATGCACAAACCAAAAAGACCTAATACGTTGCATAGGAAGTAATGAGCTAAATCAGAATAAAACAAACAAATAAAAGTAACAATGAACAATTCAAAGGCTCATTATTAGAGGAAGATTTCAAAGATAGCATTATAGAAGAAAACAATAACCATATTATGGAGTGAATATTGTAAAAAATAAACCATGGAATAGGAAATCTTCTTTTGGGTATTTCAATGTTTCAAAAGCAATTGAAAGTAATTTTATACAGCAAACTAAATGATGAATTACTGGTAAATATTCTACAAAAAAGTCATGTTGGCCAGTTACAGCATTTTTACCTCCCACATTTCCTGCCTAACAATATTCCTCATTTACATGGCACATCTCTGCTCTTCTCAAGATAAGGAATGCATTCTTTACATATCACATTAAATTCCTAAATTTTGTCATTAATCTTATGATGCTAACATGAAGTGGTTATTAGTGCCAGCATCTTGGTATGTCACAATTATGTTTTCATATTGCAAAAGGTATTGCTGTTACAGCCAAGGACAGTTGTAAATAATCTTCCCCTCTCCTTGCCACAAGACTCCAATTTATTAGTATAATCTAATATCATAACAATGGGTTCAAATCTAGTCAGTAATTTATCATAAGATGTGTTTTTGTAGTTAACACAATTGCCTAATTTAATGTTACATGTGGTATTTTGCTTCTACTATGCATTTTCTTTTTGTAAAAAATAGTTTTAGCCCTTAATAATGCTGGAATATTTTGTTATTGTTAACAAAACAATTGTTAAGAGTTACACGAGTATTCAATGTAGTTTAAATCACAGTTTTGATCGTAAGATATTCGTTGTAGCTTGTTGCTTTGAACTAGCTAGTTCTGTGGAACTACATCTATTATTGTGTATACTGCAGATTTTACTCCTGTATCAGCAGCACAAGGGTAGAAAGATCTTATTTAGCATGTTGAGACTATCTAAAGTTGGAATTTTTATTTTGTTTTATTTATCGCAAAAATGGTTGGTGTATCTCTAATGAGCTCACAACAATATTTATGCTCTTCCACACTATTTTGCTTCTACAGCACTGAATCAAATAATGTTTGGCTATTAGACATGGCTGATCTATAGTAATTCAGTGTGTTTCCTGGATTACTAACCTTAGCTCCAACATCCTAATTCAAAGCCATGGCCCTTTTTAGCAGGTCCAGATTAGATGATGATGATGATGGAGGTGGTGGTGCTAATGATAGGCTAAATAACTTTTTTACCTAGTCAGAATAATAAGCAGAGAATGTTATTTTGTTATGCGAATTGTTATTCCTAGCACTTCATTCCATCAATTGACATATATGAAGTCGTGCAATTATTACACAAACCTATAAGTAGGAATTCCAGGCACTGAAAATAAACTTCTTGGCAGAGATTCTATCCTGTCATCTGTTATCAACAACATGTGATCTATCATCATCTCTGACACTCTTCACTGAGCAATAAAAAAAAAGTCCATCTGAACTACTTCAGTCAAATACAACATCATTATTGTAAAGTAAACATTCACAAGCAAAATAAAACCGGGCATAAAACATAGATCATTCAAAGAGGGAAGCTGCAAATTGTAACATCAAAAGAACTGTTGAAACCAGCCCCATGTAAATAGAAGTGCAAATAACTTGAAGTAACATGAAAATCCCTGTCATGGTTTGCTTCCCAAGTCAAATACATTATGGAAGGATCCTAAATTAAACCCTGATGTGCTTGAGTTAAATATGCTGTCCAATCTTGCTGGAATTATAACTATGTTTTACTTTTCTATTCCATATTAAAGGGAAAAGAAAACAATTTAATACTATCTTTTTGAAAAGCCTACATGAGAATTTTATCCTGGATGTCAATTTAATCAGGCAGAAATAATAAATATACAGCCCACACAGTATATTTATTCTGAAAGACTTAAAAGTTCCATTAATTAGTTTAGCTATTGCTTTCATGGTGCATTTGAAAGCTTTATGCTTCATTAAATATCAATACATTTTATCTCATTATCTTTTCAGAAAAATACACAACTGTTTCTTCAAATCAAATGTTTGTTAACAGATATATACATATCAGTTAAGTATATTGGAAACAATTGAAGACAGAATTTCTATACAGTTTTTGCTGTAGACAAAAACATTATGTGAACTTTGTTCTGGTATAAAAAAGAATTTTATAACTTGGGGAACAAAATAAAAAGAAAATAATTGTTCTGTAAAATTACTATCTTTATCAAGGAAAGACAGCTCAACACTCCAGATCCTTAACTTTCATTCTGATAAATTTACTTGCCTGCAGGTAGGTAATAAAAAAGCTGTCCTTTGTATTAAAGGACTCATATACAATAATTTTGTAATTGTGCACCTTGTTGATTTGTTGAATTATTTGCAATATTATAAACTGCCCAATCATGAGATACTTGGAAATATATAACAAAAAAGAAAATAAAACAGTAAAATAAAACAGAATAAACACCAACACTAAAACAACATGCAACAACAGAGACATGGTGGTGCAGTGGTTAAAACGCAGTATTGCAGGCTGACTCTGCCCACTGCCAGGAGTTCGATCCTGACCAGCTGAAGGTTGACTCAGCCTTCTATCCTTGCAAGGTCAGTAAAAGGAGGAGCCAGATTGTTGGGGGCAATATGCTGACTCTGTAAACTGCTTAGAGTGCTGTAAAGCACTATGAAGCAGTATATAACGTATTTTTTGGAGTATAAGATGCACTTCCCCCCCCCCAAAAGTGGGTGGAAATGTCTGTGCGTCTTATATAGCGAATGTTGCCAAAGCCCCGCCCACCCGCCGTCCCTCACCCTTTGGCCGTTTTCTGCCTCCGTGCGTTGCGTTTTTGGCCTCCGCACGCCCCGTTATAGACCCGTTCCAGCTGTGGGGATCGGCGGCGGCGGTGATCCCCGCCGCCTGGAGCGGGCCGAAAACACAATGCGCAGAGGCCAAAAACAGGGTGTGCAGACACCAAAAATGTGACGCACAGAGGCCGAAAACGCGACGCATGGAGGCAGCGATGTGCTGTGGCGATCCCGGCAGCCTGGAACGGGTCTAAAACGGAGCATGCGGAGGCTGAAAACGCGACGCACGGAGGCCAAAAATGCGACGTGCGGAGGCCAAAAACATGACGTGTGGAGGCAGCGATGGGTTGTGGCGATCCCCGCAGCCTGGAACAGCTGATTGGCGGTATTCCGGGAGGCCGATCCAACTGCCAATCAGCTGCTTGTTCTGAATCAGGCTGCGATAATGTGCTGAAGCTGACCAGGCTGTTTGCTGTTTGCTGCAAGGACGCTAGCCAGATGAATACCGATGGATGCTGGTAGGCAGAGGCAGAATTCTTTTTCTTCTTTTCCTCCCCAAAAATTAATGTGCGTCTTATACTCCAGAGTATCTTATACTCCAAAAAATACGGTAAGTCTAAGTGCTATTGCTATTGCTATACACACAAAGACAGAAGGCCTACAACAATCAATTCACTTATGGCTGAATATATAGTGAAACATGCATGTCAAAATTTATTATGGGCACCATTATAGAAAACAACTTGGGGTTTCCTTTCTCACATGAATCAGTGCAGGCATATTACTATAAAGCAGGGGAGATAAAGAAATATTACTTATGCATTAATAAAGAGACATTTAGGACCAATGCAATTTTATGCTATCCCAATGTAGTTGAGAATACTGTGATTTAGATAAAATAAAATACATCCCAAATGCATATACAAATCCTATTATTTATTGCAAGATATTGTTGGTGCTTGGGAAATGTTCCAAAATACTTTATTATTTAATTTTCTTTGCAATTAATATTAGAAAAGCTAACACTTAGCTGTACTGTACCAGAGTCAAAATCATTTTTAAAATGAAATGTCTCTCCCTTTCAATTTCTTTTGTGAGCCTCAGGGAAAGCCTACATTTCTTCAATGATATAATAAAACAAGAGTTCACAATTATCTTTCCAAAGTTGGCCCATTACACTTTAGAGAAACAAATTACAGTAAAATCACGCAAATAACTCCAAATAGTTCTTTAAACTGCACTGTTCATATATACACTTAGTCACTATTTTCTTTGAACGCTATTATGTCACCATTCAAAGCATTTTAATTAATTGAAATTTTCCAGGACTGTTGTCCTTGCAATCTGCTGCAACAGCAGGAGGAATTCATTTCTTCTTGTTGAAGTAGACCAATCTGCGATTGACAAAGCCAGTGAAAATAAGAAGGAGGATTAAAACCATTTTGAATGCCATGGACACTATAAAGACTACTTCAGTTCCCGGCCTCAGCATTCATCCTTGCCAGAACTTATTTATGTGAATGACATCTTAACCACAGCTTTTATTTTTCTCAAAGAAGATGCTGTTGACTGAGGGCCATACTCAGAGTTGCTATTCACACAATTAGCAACCGCACGAATGGCTTTTTAAAAGTGAATTTACAGGCATGCCACCCTGATCCAAATCAACATCATGTATGTGAAGAGAGGTCTTAGCCATTTTCCCCTGCTGCAGTCTAGGTCTTATTTAGACTACCTATATCTACTATATACGTTAGGGTGAAAATTATCTAGAAAACTATCCAGAACTCCTCCTGTCTCAATGCAACCAGCAGGTCTGGATCAAGTCTCCAGTGAGCTAATGTCCCTTTTCCCATGCAACAGTCCTGATCTGATACATACTTTTTTTTCTCAGAGCCAAATTTATTTTTTAAAATATAATTAATATTTATATGGTAAAAGAAAGAGAAGAGGAAAAGGTGGGAAAACCTCACCTCTCTTTAGTAACAAACATTAGTTCTTCACATATCCCTATCATATTACACAATTAATTTATTAACAGTGGAGTTAGTTCACTAATAGGAAAAAGAGGAAAATTAAAATTAGTCTGTCCAATTTTCTACACAATTCTCCAAATAGGACTTCTAGCAGTAAATGCTTGATCCAGTATTTTAAAAAGGTGAGCTTTTTGGACACTTGTCTAATTGATGGAAAATAAATGACTTTATAGTAGTCACCTGTTGGCACTGTAAAAGTGTGCAATGTAAATTTCTGGTATCCCCCAAGCCTGTGATTTGTTTTTTAAAAGACACAGAGTTGCTAATTGAGTTACTGGCATCATATCTACGGTAGTTTGATCCTAAACTGGAACAAGCTGAAATCTGAGTGTGAGTGAGTGAGTGAGTGAGTGAGTGTGTGTGTGTGTGTGTGTGTGTGTATTCAAGTCAGTGTGATTTCTGGCAACTACCTGGGTAGATCCCTGCAGTTTTCTTGGCAAGATTTTTCAGAAGTGATTTGCCATTGCCCCCTTCCCAGGTTGAGAGAGTGACTGGCCCAAAGTCACCCAGCTAGCTTTGTGACTAAGGCAAGACTAGGAATCACAATCTCCTGATTTCTAGTCTGCTGCCTCAACCAATGTAGCAAACTAACTCTCTGATCTTGGTATTGCTCCTTCACAATTTCTCATAACAGCTGAAAGGAAACAACATGGGAAGAAAAAGCTACTTGTGACACAGAATTGGGCAAGAATGTTGTGCTTGTTTATAGACTTCTCTAGAAGAAAGTTTGCAGGGAGGATTCAAAAGCAGCACAGAAAATGGTGCAGGAGATTCAGAGGAAAACTGCCAAGATCCCTTTTAGTATTTAGTTCACAGAAGCCTAATTGGATTGCAATCCATTCTACAAATAGAAGTAATCATTTCACTCATTAAAATGCAGGACCTAATATATACTTTCCTTTGCTTAATAACTAATAATTAAAAGAATGGACTGAAATAAGATTCCCTCAGATAACATTTTAAAGATCATTAAGGGGATACCCAAATCTGACACTATTTGTGAAGCAGGCTACTCTTTAGCAGAGTACCGTATTGTGAAGTTGTTGGAATATTGCTTAAAATGGAAAAATAAATAAACACTGAGAATCTTGTTTTTAAGTACTTTAAAATACAACAGATGACAATTATTCTGAACATTTTAATTTTTACAATATTACAAACCTTGATCACGCCCATTGATCAGAAGTTAGAATTATTGTTAGAAAAATATTCAATCATATGTTCACATAAAAAGGGATAAGATAAAAGTAAGGTAAAAAATTCACTAAAGGAATCTCTGATTTGTTTTTAGATAGATTAAAATATATATCATCATTTTCAGGCAGGCAAATCAAGTTTCTTTTTAGCAATATAGTGGAAATGTAATAAATAATTAAATAATTCAGTGTTTGGGAATGCACAATAAAATCTCAATTATTTTAAAAAATACCTAATAACCATCACACTGGAAGTTGTACAATCTTCTATCATCACAATTATATTCGTAAGAAACTATAACAACCAGTGCCTGCTTTCAAGATAATTTGTGCAATGTCTCTATTAGTCAAGTTTAATACTCAGCCAGATGTTATGCAAATAATATCAACTATCTGCATAATAGTGATATTTCCATGCAACTCATTTCCGTAAGAGGTTCTTCAGCAACCTGTACATTTTACCAATCAAGTAAAAGTGAAGACTTTTCATGAAACTGCATTTTAAATAATTTTATTACAAATCTTAATGAAATTCAGCTGAATTCTAGGAATTTCTCTATGATTATGTAGAACTATTGACAGCTGTAGCAAAAGCTTGCAAAAGTTACATACAGTTTTCCAGATTATACCCTTCCCTGAATAAGAGACCAATATTAAATTGGAATTTTTAAGGCAAGTTTTATATTGATGATACTATTTAATAAGAAATCTAGTTCTTGGTTACAAATCAGGCAACTATTTTCTTACATATATTTGAATAGTAACTTTCATAAATAGAAGATTAGTTTTTAACCACTGGTCTGTCACTGTAGCCGATGTTGTGAAAGTCTATTTTCAAAAGGCAATTTGTAATACATTGCTGACAAAATAAATTTCTCATTGTCAATGTCTCAAAATGATAGACAGCAGAACAGCATTTCCATGGTTTTTCCTGCATGTTATCTTACGATCAATATGTCATACATTTCATTCATGCAGAAGTTTTATTGAATTAAATAGAACAGGAAACAACAATCCTGCTCTTCAGCTGAAATATTTCAGCCATGGAGCACCCCAAATTTTTTAGTATGTAAATTCCATTTGGATTGCAGACCAGCAGAGTAGGAATGTAGCACCTCTCCATTGCCTTGGTAGGTTTAAAAAAAATCTTCCCTTTCTATTATTTTGAAAGTCCTTGTGGTGTTCTCAATATTTCTAAGGACATAGAAGTGATTAAAAACTGACAGCCTTTGAATACAGCTATTTCTGCAAGATTTGTACATAGCAGTTTCTAGAATATTTTTTCTAAAATTGTAGGCTTTGAAAAATCCAGAAGCAGATGGAAATGTCAAAGGAGAAATTGAATGTTGTACCTCACCATAAACTAAAACTATGGAGAAACACTAGAAAAGATTTCAGTTAACTTAGAAACTACAAATCAATCTAGGCTGTTTTTATTTTTGAAGGCTTTTTAAAACTCATGTGTTTTGTTTCATAATACTGTAAAACAAAAATCACTAGAATTGTTATTCTTTCAGGGGTATGAACTACTTAATAGTTTTTGTACCTGTCTAGACTTCATGCATGTGTGAAAAAAGCAAGAGTTCATAGTTGTCATTTAAAAGCTGTTTTTTCTGATATATATGAAACATTCAATGTCTTCTGCAAGATTTACACTGGCAATGCTTCAGTGGTTACATGTGGAATATAATCAATATGATCTTTATATAAAAAAAGGGGAAAAAAGGAAAAGGAAAAAAACTTATGTCAAAGAACATCCTACAACAATAGCATAAATGCTTCGCTTTAAAAATAAATTAAAGGAAATAAATGCAAAGCACACTCTTCTGCCTGTGGTTTCATAAAGTTTGAAATACACACACAATACAGGAATTTAGACTACTAAACTATTATGTACTAAATTCTGTTCTTTTGGCAAGAGGAACACATACTGGAGGAATTCATCCAAATCTATTTCTATTGGCTTCAAGTGACTCCCTGGGCCAATTGCTGTAAGTCTCCATTTGTGATCCCCTTGTGATTTCAATGATGCTTTGTTTCTAAGTTTTGTTTAACCATTACAAAGCTGCTGGAATGCATGATTCTGAAAAGAAGTAGCCCTGTGTGTTGAATACAAACTTATGCATTTATCATTTAATCACTTTAGTGCTAAATATCGTCAATAGTCAGGCCTACTGAGTTACTGGAAACTGATTAAAAGCAGCAAATGAGAACAAAAACAAATGAAGATGGAATCCAGCTTTCGGTGCAAAGTCCCATAGCATACTGATGAACTTCTTTTTCAGAACAAGCCAAGTGACTGATGAAAAAACAATGGTCCTAAAGAGTAAAATAATAAGTAAAAAAAGATTTCAAGTGTGCCTCAAGCTGCTTACTGATTAACATTTTTGCTCACAAGTTATGCCACTGTTATTCAAATTAAAGGTTTTCTTGACAGTTACAAAAAAAAGGATTCTGTGGTCAGACACTAACCCAACATACATGCGTACATGCATGTGTGTGCAGTTGTATTCCACATTGAAGAAATACACACACACACACAAAGTTATGAGCAGATTTAGAAAGATGAAGATAGGTTTTTAACGGACCTCACAAAAATAGGAGTATGAATTCTAGCTACATTTCCCTCTATTTTATTTCCTTTTCATAAACTCAACTGTTGAAATGATAACTGCAATTTAATATGTCCCTTATGAATAAACAAAGTGAAAAGAAACAAGCCGATAAGAAAATTGAGGGGGGAGGTCAATTTAAAAATGAAATAGAAATAAAACGGCCATCCGTGTTATCCTGTATGTGTTTATACAAGAGTTTCTACATGACACAATGTTCCAATTGGCAATTTATTCACCAGTTTTCATGGCTCTCTTATGGAGATTATACAAATTCTGCACAAATAGAAGATCTTTGTTGGATAGTGTTTGATTTTTCTTCTGTGGCAAGTTTAGAATAGAATAGACCAGCCCTTCTAATGTGTGCAAATATAAGGGCAACCGAGGTCATACCTGCACTGTACCCATAAGCTGCTCCTTTCCTGTGCTCATGGTGGCTTGACTCTAAGCCATTGTAAGAAAATCCTGTCCAGACTAAGACTCTTTGGCAATAGCTTCAAGGTACTCAGTCCAGACTGCAGACTACTAAATCCTCCCATTGGGTAATTCCCCAGCAGCTGTGCTCTTCCATCTTTGTTTTCCAAGAATGCAAATGCCAATTGCTCTCCTTCTGGGACATACTGCATATGTGTATGCATACATACACAGCTGCACTAATTTTATATGTACAGTTTTAAATCAACACAACAATCAGTTTTAAATAAACTTTGCATTTTCTTTGCTTTTCCTGAGTAGCATATCCTACAGATTTTGTTATATAGTAGTAGGTGTCCTTTATTAGCACAACGGTTATAACAATTGCCTTGACTTACATGCTGAATATCCCTGGTTCAGAACTGGAAGAATTTTTTAAAATTATTGATCGCACGGGGGGGGGGGAGAGAAGGAAGGAAGGAAGGAAGGAAGGAAGGAAGGAAGGTAGGAAGGAAGG
>QLTV01000613.1:279296-294509 GCA_003457575.1 Thermophis baileyi | reverse complement strand
GCCTCACTCCATTGTGTTAATGTCCAATATACAGAGTGGATTCCAGGCAGATGAGCTGTATTCGAGAATTGGTCTAGCAAAGGTTATGTATGCCCTAGTTTGCAGTTCAATATTACCAATATTACATGGATATTATAGTACATGGATATACGGTAATATTATGGATGTTATGTAATATTGTAATATTACAATATTACATGGAGAATTAGATAGCTTAGGATGGAATAAAAGTTGCACTGCTCCCTTCCCCTCTTTTCTCTCACTCAGTCATAGCAGCTGAATAGTTTTTCTAGGTTTTTCTCTGCAGAAATACCTTAAGCATCTTCTTGAAGCCAGAATGCTGCGCTCAAAGGGTTCAGCTCCAGGCTGGCTGAGAGATTCAAAGGAGTGAAGTCTGATCATCTGTTCTACTCTAGTCTGTCCACACAAACCTACCTGCATATGCTATGGAAGCTGTCATTCTGTCACCACCTCATCTGACACTTTCGGTCTTCAGAGTCAACAGAGGGGCCAAGCACTTGCCCTTTTGCTACCAAGCCAAGGCATCATGGACGGAAAGAGGGTCTGGTCTGCAGAATGCAGTGCAAAATGGAGCTTATAGGTCCCACTGAGAGGACAGATTGGCAAATTTCAACAAGAGTGCTCTAAGATAACCCAGACATTGCCTGGACAATCTTTTTTTCTTCTTCTCTCAATTGAATCATGGAGGTGTCTGCTTTTTTCTTCTTCCTGAAAGCAATGAAGAAAGCAAGTTCAAATTGAGAGGGGTAAGGCTGGAAAGAATTGAGCAAAGTAAAAACTGGCTAGAATCAGAAGGGAAGAAGCACGTTTATGCCTCCCAATCCTCCCCAAAAATCTCACACCAAGTATTGGTTACCTGACGGTAATGAAAAATTGAATTTTTGGCACACTACAGATTACACTGAAATTTCATTTGCAGTGTTCTGCATCAATTAAAACATTTTCAAATATTTGTCATCTAATTGTTTGATTTCGCTGATGTTTATGGTTTTAACTTTTCCCAAATAGGGTGCTGATTGCAGAAGTAGATTATGCATATTTAAATTTTACTACGGTGAGGGATGGTGAATCCCAGATAACACTTGAAAGTGGACTACTTCTTTTTAGCATCTAGGAAGGTTGACTTGGGTTAGCAATACTCACTATCTGAAAAATTAAAAATGGATGATAAAAGTTACATCGTCCTTACTCTTTTTAACCTTCCAAAGAAAATTGGACATCTTCCCATTTGGAGGAATGCTAGTCTCACTTGGGCATAGTTTCAATAAACTATCATTTTTAAGTGCATAGCATGCCTTTCTATGGAAACAGAAAGATAATCAAAGTCGTTGCCAAGAAAAGAAAAAGAAACCTTCCCTGACTTAGTTTTTAGAATCCAAAAAACTGAATAATTTGTTCCGCATCATGCAGAGCAATTGAGTCAGAAACTATTCTTAGCACATAGTTTTGTTACATTAATATGCAATTCTAAACACACCTATCTGGTAGTAAGACTCTTTGAAATCAACATGACCCAGGATAGGATCATGCCAAATATTTATAGTATTGCTAAGTGTATCAAGACTGAGTTTTCACTTCATCTGGAATTAATCACAACTTGAATTACAATCACATTTAGTTTTTTTAACTGTGATGTTTTTGGCCTCAGTCTTAACTCTTGTCATTTCACTTGGAATATAGCCATTGTTCTATATTAAAAGTAGTATTGCAACTACCATGTGTCACTCCTTTAGAAAAGTTAATTTCTTTTAAATAACTAAATATTTTAGAAATAAGACGTGAAATCAACCAACTAGTATTTCTTTGCTCTATATCAAGATTTCTAGATATTAATATCAATTGCTTGTGTAAGCTTAAAACCTGTAGCTCAAGATTGAACAGCAGATAAGCACTGTGCTAAAACTCACTTTTCTTGTTTCCTAGCACCAGCTTTATTGAAATCAACCTAGTGG
The DNA here is from genome assembly GCA_003457575.1 of Thermophis baileyi. Classification (NCBI taxonomy): domain Eukaryota; kingdom Metazoa; phylum Chordata; class Lepidosauria; order Squamata; family Dipsadidae; genus Thermophis; species Thermophis baileyi. Next base: position 292,536 of record QLTV01000613.1, on the reverse strand, counting down.
CATGCATACAATTTCAGTCTTTCATTTGTTCTTGTTCTTTATTATACTCTCCACTTGAGGTGGGAGAGTGGGTGGACATAGTCATTTTCTGTTGTTCGTCTGATGTAAAATCTATTACTACACACTGTCTGTCTGTCTCTCTCTCTCTCAAACACACACACACAGACACACGCACACACTGACCCCAATATTGCCTAAGAAACAAATCTCTTGTAGAATAAGAAAGAATCTTAAAACTGTGGTGCCCAGAATCTAATATACATAGGAATCAGGGCTGGGTTCTAACTTACCTCACTGAGGGTTCGCTTCCTCCTGCGCCATGTGGGCCCGCCGTGTGGGCGTGTGTGCGCACATGCGCAGTGCCAAAAAATCTGAAAAAAATCCCCCCCCCAAAAAGCCAAAAACAAGATGGCAACGCATGCTCAGTGCCAGAAACTCGGCTTCTGCACATGCACAGAAGAAAAAAAACCCAGGAAAAAATTCAAAAAAAAAATCAAAAATAATAATTCAAAAAAATGCAAAAAAAAAAAAAGGATGGCGGCGCCCACGGACCAGCACCGACCGAACCGGATCTGTGACATCACTGTGACATCACCAGCGGGTCGCTACCAGTTCGGGCGAACCGGTCTGAACCAGGAGGAACCCACCTCTGATAGGAATGCAGGTAGTCCTCGACTTACGACTACAATGGAACCCAAATTTTTGTTGCCAAGCAAGACAATTGCTAAGTGATTTTTGCCCTATTTTACAACTTTTCTTGCCACAATTGTTAAGTGAATCGCTGCAGTTGTTAAGTTAGTAACATGGTTGTTTATTTATTTATTTATTTTCGTCAAGCATGTATTAGATAACAGATATGAGTATAAACATGATTATGAATACATGAAATGGATACGAATAAAAGGGAATATTAGGACAGGGACGGTAGGCACACTGGTGCACTTATCCACACCCCTTAAAGACCTCTTAGGAATGGGGTGAGGTCGACAGTAGACAGTCTAAGGCAGGGGTCTCCAACCTTGGCAACTTTAACCCTGGCGGACTTCAAAGCTGGCTGTGGAATTCTGGGAGTTGGTCCTCCAGGCTTAAAGTTGCCAAGGTTGGAGACCCTGGTCTAAGGTTAAAGTTTTGGGGGTTTGGGGAAGAAACCACAGTGTTAGGTAGTGCATTCCAGGCATTGATAACTCTGTTACTGAAGTCATTAAGTTGTTAAGTGAGGCTGCCTTTCTTATTATTTTTGTTCATCAGAAGATCTCAAAAGGTGATCACATGACCTCAGGGCAGTGCAGCCGTCATAAATAAGGAAGTTGCCGAGCGTCTGAGTTTTGATTAGATGACCGCAGAGATGCTGTAACGGTTGTGTGAAAAATGGTCATAAGTCACTTTTTACAGTGCCATCGAAACTTTGAACAGTACTAAACAAACTGTTGTAAGTTGAGGACTACCTGTACTAGATTATTTTAAATAAAACCCTTGGCCATTTCCCACATCACATGGCACCTTGCACTAACTGTAATTGTTAACAGATAATTTAAATATAATGATTGGTGTCCTCTGAACCCACCCATTGGGAGTCACTTTTATAGCAACCAGTAATTTCACCTCTGTAAAATGGAGCTTTTTGATACCACTTTCTCTATGTGACAGTTTTCATTTCTTTGTAATTACAGTTAGTCCTCGACTTACAACAGTTCATTTAGCAAGCGTTCAAAGTTACAACGGCACTGAAAAATAGTGATTTACAACCATTTTTCACACTTATGACCATTGTGGCATCCCCATGGTCACGCGATTTACATTTGGATGCTTGACAACTGACTCATGACGGTTGCAGTGTCCCAGAGTCATGTGATCCCCTTTTGCGACCTTCTGACAAGCAAAGTCAATGGGGTAGCCAGATTAACTTAACAACTGTGTTACTAATTTAGCAACTGCAGTGATTCGCTTAACAAATGTGGCAAGAAAGGTCGTAAAATGGGGCAAAACTCACTTAACAAGTGTCTTGCCTAACAACATAAATTTGGGGCTCAATTGTGGTCATAAGTTGAGGACTACCTTTATTTAAATCTAAGAGGCAGGCTAACAGTGTACCCCAAACTCAGAATTATCATTATTAAGTTAAGTTAAGCCAGGGAAATGTGGTTTTCTAGACTATAGGCACTTGCTGCAAATAATTTTATACTGTAATAAATGTTAGCTTCCTACAGTGGGTTAGCTACTTTTTTAGAGAATTCATTACTTTTAGGTATGCTAAACTATTTATATATTTATTTATTTATCAAATTTGTATGGCCAGCCATCTCACAAAAAGTGACTTTGGGTAGTGTATAATATGTAATTAAAATGCAATAAATATATGTAAGCATTCATAATTAAAAGCATAGAAAGAACAAAAACAAGAGAGGATAATGTTAACCACAATAAGGGAAGCATCACAAGATCTCCCCAATCTCCTGGGACACAGCCACCCCCTCCCCCCCCAGGCTTGATGGTACAGCCAGGCATTGAGGGACTTGTGAAATGTTAAGAGGAATAGTTAACCTCATTTCCAGTGAGAAAAATTCCATAATAAGACTAAAGAGGATATTTGTGTAAGGATAGCTAGCTTTTGATTTAAATGTAATCAGGGATAGCATTACATATGAAATCATTTGTTTATATTAAATACTAGCCATACCGTATTAAACTGTTAGTTGATGATAGACCAGACCTATGCCACATGTGGCCCACCAATCAGCCTTATGTGGCAAACAGGCATTTTTAAAAAGTCAATACATGTACGAGAAGGAGTGGCAGAACCTTGGGGTGGAGTCAAAAGAAAAATCAGCCTAGAATCTCTATGTAGTCACAAACAGACTAAGTCCAACCCCTTTTGAATTCCATTGACCGTTATCTAATGCCAAGATAGTACTAACTGTTAGTTGAGTAGATTCTTGTGCATAGACATAAATCCATTTAATTGGAACTTCATGTGTGGTCCTGATCTTTCACTCCTGACAATACATTCACTCCCGCCAACCCAAAAGACTTTGGGGTAGAGAGGATGATGGGTATCTCTAATTCTTCGTACCTCACAGCCAGTACCAATGTCAGCACCGCCTCTGCTCTGCTAGCCATCAAATAGCTGATCAGCACACCAGGTATTCCTTTGCAGCCCACTATGATTTGTAATTTATCTATGTGGCTTTTCCACTCTATGAGTTGTGCAGGCCAGCAATAGACATTCCCTGTTAGCTCTTAAGAGTTAAATAATGGCCTGGATTAAGCAACAAAACAATTGGGGTTAAAATAAGGTCCCCATATTTGGATTATTTAAATTAGTGATATTTGCAACAAATCCATGAATAATTTAATACAACTCAGCAAGAAAGAACAACAGCTTCTTACGGCAATATTATAAGCCCCACATATTGTAAAGTTCCCCTAGATAGATACAGATAGTCCTCAACTTACAACTATTTCTGTAGCAACTGTTCAAAGTTACAATGGTGCTGAAAAAAGTGACTTATGACTGGTGCTTGCATTTACAACTGTTGCAGGTCACATGATCATGATTTTGGGCTGTTGGCAACCAGCATGGTTTGAGCATCCAAGGGTCATGTGATTGCCATTTGCGACATTCCCAGCCAAGCAAAATCAATGGGGAAGCTGGATTCACTTAACAACTGGATTCAGTTTTTCCTGTAAAAAGTAAGCTACAATGACTAAGCTGTGCTTGCTATTATCTGTGTATTCCTAGTGAAGGAAGTTAATAATGCCATGAAGCTTTGCCATTATTTTTCTGGTATAAAAAAAAACACCAATCACTTCCTGGAAAGAGTGTGTTTCTGTAATGATTCTTGTCGATTTCCCTTGTGGTCATCTCTTAGTTATCTCTAGCCCTGTAACCACCTAATGAGAGGAGGTGAGAGAATCCATAGCATTTCACCCTGAAAAGACTGAATTAAATAGGCAGATTGCATCTGGAGAATTCAGTCCTGAGTGTAACCAGATTCCATGCTATATAGGATCTTATGTATTAACCTTCAGTTGTTGCTAGAATAATATTTTGAGTGTTTTGGATAATATTTTGAATGTTTTGCAAGAATTTTGCACATCCAAACTCATGTATGAGAACAATTGCTATGGGGTGCAATGGGTCAGCAGTTTCAAGACTCGAGCGCCACACGATGGGGTGAGCTCCCATTTTTGTCCCAGCTCCTGCCCACCTAGCAGCTCGAAAACATTCAAATGCAAATAGATAAATAGCCACTTTGGTGGGAAGGTAACAGTGTTCCTTGAGCCTTTGGCGCATAGCCATACTGTAGCCACATGACCACAACAATGCCTTTGGACAACGCTGGCTCCCTTGGCTAAGAAACAAAGATGAGCACCGCCCCCTAGAGTCGGACCCAACTGGACAGGGGAAACATTTACCTTTATTTTTCCATTTAAAAGAAGGTAGATACTGATAGGCCAGATAAAGCTGGACAAAGGTCAACTGTTCTACCTCTGTTCCAGTAAGAGCTGTAGATCCAGGAGAACCCCCAAATTGTAAATCTACTTCTTTAGGGTTAACAAGATCAACAAAGAGTTCACTATGAAGTCTTTAATGCTAGAATTAGGAGTAAAATCTTGGAAACTGCAAGATGAATTTCCTGTCCTCATTTATCGATAGATATATTAAGGCAGAGGTTCTCAGAAGATTTTGAACCATTTCTTCCCAGGTTCCTTCCTTCCCATCTCCCAACTTCCCCATAATTTCTCAGAAGGGTGAGAGCAGTCCCACCCAGAAATAACATGGAAGCCACCAGAGAACCTGAAGATTTCTGGACAATCCCATTAATGGGATTCAATTACTGGTTGTTTCTTTCTACCTGATCCCCTAAAAGAACCAAGACCAATAATGTATTTGTTTGAGGTGACACTAACCATAAATTGAGAGAAATGAAAGCTTATTAACATTTGAAATCATTATTAACATTTGAAAAGCAGACCTAATTCTCTACACTAATTTTACTCTTCGGTACGATAGAATGGAATTTTTTCATTATAGACATTACAGACAAAAGAAATAGAAAATAATGATAACTGAAATATTTAGTATATTTTAACCAAGAACATTTATTTACATGCTTATCTGACCTTTTCAAAGTCAAAATTAGGTATAGCGGTTGACTATAACGATTAGGAATATGAAGACAGCTGCTGTTTTGGAGTTTTTCATCTAAGGTTAGATCATTGTCCTTGTACAAGTATAAATGAGCATTTGCAAATAAGCAGTCTTACAATAATTCTCTTTTTAGCATTTCAGGTTTAATTGCTTGAAAGTTCATCTACTTTATAGGAATATTTGTGAAGAATCTCGGCAGATTTACTTTATAAAGGAAGAAATATGTAAAGTAGCAGGAATTGCCTGATTGTAATTTCAAGTCCAGGGTTAAAGGACAAAATGTAGAATAACCTGCAAAACACCAGAATCCAGTTTTCAGTTAATTTTTGGGGCTAATAACATGCTGCTACATTTATATTAGATCTTTTTTACATAGTAAATAGCATTTTTATTTGTCACTGTACAAACAGATATGAGTTACAGAAGGAATAAAAACTTCATATTGGCAGATAAGAATGTTTGTGTCTATAAGCAGAAATGTTACTTCTACAAATTAAAAATCATAATATTACAAAAAAGGTTTATCATAGTGCTATAAATGTGAAAGATATAAACATGTTTTAATTGTCAAATAATTATATTCAAAACCATGAGGATGGGGAAAAGGATAAACTTGTATAATCTCAGCATCAAACAAATATTCTTTTATTTTACAATAATTATATAATTCTATGGATTTATTTTCAGATTATCTAAATCCTTTAAATTCAAATAAATATTTGCAACTAAATACATATGATTGCAGTTTTACAGTACAATTCTATAGATACATACATAACTGAAAACAAGCTTTAGTACCATAACAGGATTTTCCGCAAAGTAAATTTATATGAAACTGCAGCTAAACATATGATGATGGTGCATTTTGTATGATTCATACATTTGAATTTCTAGAGGAATTTTAGAATTTATTTTAGAGTTATTCTTTATGAATTTATTACTAAAAATATTTGTACCTCTCTGGCCAGTTCCACAATAGTGATAGCATCTGATAGTAAGCCTTAGCTTAGATGCTGCATCTCTATTGAAGAAATGATTCATACAATTCTAGAAATAACATTAGATGTTATAAATTACTTTTCAAACTTGCTGCTCATTGTGGATCTTGGAAGTGGAGCCCAGAAGAATATCAGATTTGAAATCTTGTAAGTTACCACATTAGCAAGAGAATATATATAATTCTTAATGCATGAAAAAATTATTGGGGGGATATTAATTCAGGAAATAAATCCATATCCTAAAAATATATTTAGAAATGGGTCTACGACAACTCGCCACGGCCAACTCGCTGCAGCCAACTTGCTTCAGCCAACTCCTGATTTCTTCATCTAAATGTCACTTCTATTATCTTTTGTTACCATGACTGAAAAAGAAGGGAAAGAATTGGTGTTCGGAACCTTTGTTTGAGCTTCCCAAGTCCATTAAGCAAATATTCTTGCTACTGACCTCTTTTTTTCTCCTAAAGGTGTTTAGGTGACATATCTTGACGTCTTGCCAGGCCTCCAAAATGTCTCCATATCGTTAACAGGTATTACAGAGTTCTACTCTCAACATATCTATAAATATAAATAAGTCTACATCAGCTTATTTTAATAGTCTAGTAAAATTAGATGTATTTTGATTTTTGTAAATTTAAGAAAAATCACAAAATTAGGCAATTTTGACTTTGCAGCATATATTTAAACCTGATTTCACATTTTGTTAATGTCTTAACATTTATCAGAGGTACATAATTTAATAACATATCTGATAAATAAATCATAACATTAGTATAAATATAATATTAATATTACAGAAATAGATTTGATGATGAAATTCTATCTTCATGAGAAATACTGTGGGATAACATTAGTAAGATTACCCTGCTACCAGATATAATAATTACAGTTTTTCTTTCAAAATGGTCAGGTTTTTCTCCATGTAATGTAACTCAAAAAGTTGTTAGGAATAAAATTATAGTGGAAAACATCTATATGTGTCACCCAAATCTCCTTTGGCAACTGATAGGTGAAATATTATTTTAAAAAAAGATATCTGTAAATAAACACATGGTGAATATGTACAAACTCATGGCAGTTATGGTGATGATTACAAAGGAAAAAGACATAAACACTTCCAGTCAGCTTGACACTGTGAGATTTTATATTTGATTTATATAATTGCTTTCATATATGACAGTGAAAATTGCAGAGCCAGATTTATATTGGAGCTTTGGCCATTTTTTGTATTATTAAAAAATTAAGATAAAGTCAAATAGTGCAAACCATGGTTTTATTTTTATTAATTTATCATATAACCTGCTAAGATATAGACTCTCATTGTCCTAAATGTTTTTTAAAAACAAACTATTTTTTAATCAGTTGTAAGTTTCTAGTGCCCTCTAAAGGGCAGTTCAAAAAACGGATTCACTCATAAATCTTGGTACATGTAGGTAACTGAGAAGGTGATCCATTATGCAAAAATCTAGAAGTAGCAAAAGAGTAATACTTTTTGGGCAGGTCAACTAAAAGGTCAGAGTGTCGTAAACAAGTTTTTGAAACATCTGGAATTCTCTGTCGCATTGGATGCAGCAAGCCTAGTCCCAATTACAATTGTGATTACTAGATATTTAAAAAATCATGTACAATTGAATATGAGTGTGTACTTTCACACTAGCATAAACAGCAATCAATAAATAACTTAATGAAAGTTACAGCTATGTAAATATATAATATACAATAAAACATTTCCAAAAACGTGTACCTTCCTATCAAAACGTGGTCCCCAATTCTAGCTAATTGTTCCTTTTCCTCTTTTTTTTTTTTTTTTTAAAATCCTGTAGCTGGGTTTATGTTATTCTTCTGTTGTTGTTTCTCTCTTTGTATCTTGCTGGGCTCCCAATGCCATTACCAGAAAACCTCACTGAAGTGTGTTGTGTCCTCTCAATGTCTCAGCCAGGAGCACCAATTGTTGCTTCCAGTAGCTGTCAAGGAGAGACACAAGAGGCTTCTGTGTGTATGCTGTCCAGACAACATATGCAGAAGGTTCTTCTGGTTACAGCATTGGAATTGTTAGATAAGACCACAAAGCAAAGCCACGTGGCCACTTTTTCTTTGCCCTTATCGCAGGCCTTAAATTGCATATTCTCTGGGCTTCCCTTGAAGTCATTCCACTATCATTTTCTTTGTAATGAAAGAGAATTGTTATTTGTTTCTATATAGACTATGTCAAATCCACATTCTGATCTCCAGTGGACAACTCTCAGAAAATGATGTTGTGGAAGCTAAACTTGAAAACACATTGTTTGTTATTTTATAACAATTTAGTCCTAAATTCTCAATATGGAATTGAGAATTTAGTCCTAAATTTAACAATTTAGTCCTAAATTTAACAATTTAGTCCTAAATTCTCAATATGGCACTCAGACGAACACAAGCATCCACAGAACATTTCCTTTCATCATATTCTTGCTTGCAGAGAGATGGTATTTGTTGCAGATATTCCACAGCACCATTGTTGCTACTTTGTCATGCTGATATTTGTAGTCAGTCTGTGTGATCTTACAACGGTTAACTAGGTGCATCATTGTTTCTTCAGGTTTTTTTTTTGTTTGTTTGTTTGTTGTTTTTTTGCAGAGGCAGCATTTGGACCATATACATTTTCTTCAAAGAGAAATATGATGAGAAGCTGCTATTTATAGCATGGTTTGGAAATATAGTAATACAGTATGTCCACCTTTCCCCAAAGATTGGCAGAAGTAATGAGAGCCAGTTAGGTATAGCTAAAAAAAACAGAGCCTCCTTTAAAACAGAGCCCATACAAGAACGTGAGAAGAACATCTGCTTGTGTAATAGCATGAGGCTGCCTATTAGGTCAAACAACAGAATCAAGGGGTCAATTCTCTGTGGCCTCATGTGAAGCACACAAAGATGGAGAACTGTGGCAATAGGGAAATGGTACATTATGTAAAACAGAAATATTTTTCAGTTACCACAAAATTTCCTGGGTTTAGTACCTAAACCACATTGTTAACCTTTCTCTGACCAAAAGATAGTTCTAGACTTCAAACACAAGCCAATACTAAATTCCTTTCTTCTCAAATAGCTGAGGACACCAACCATAACATCTCTGCTCAATCTTCTCCAGCTCTTCTAATGATGAATGCTTTTTTGTTTTACGTTTTAACCCTAAATTATACAGTCAAAGACAACTCTATAATGCTATTCTCCTCAAAAGCACGGAGCAGTGTGTCCCATAGATAGAAGAGGCAGTCACCTTTGGCCAAGCCCATAGATAAGCTTTCTGTGGCAAAGGGCAGGCATGTCACCATAAACATTATGGTATTTTTCCAAAACATTGATGAGATTTATGCCTTTACGGGATCACAGCCCAGATTTACCTGTATGAAATAAACTGTCAACAAATCCAGCAAGATTCACAATGGTCCTCAAGTGAGAACTATGAATGCTTTGAATAGTCATCATTCTTTCAGCACCTTCTCCTCTTAAGAAATGCTCATTAGTGAAGCACTCTGTGGTAACACATAATCTTCTCTTTTAATGTTCTCCAAAGGATCTCCATGAGCAGATCCTTTCTAGAGCCTATTTCATGTAGAATAAAGAAAGTCTCGTGATGCTTCTTGAGGTTGTTCCAGAGAAGCTCCTACACTTTTGCAAGTTCAACAATTTATGCAGGAGATAGTAATCCTGCTACAAAGAGGGTGCCAGAATACCTCATGTCTCCATTGCTGAAATTAAGCACTATTATTTTTCATAGTAAAGCTGTCATTTATAAATTTGGTATAATCTCAGTTACTGACAGAAGACTGAAAAACATGCACCCTTGTGGAAAGAATGTGTTTCTGTTGTATGAGAGAAAGTTATTCATCTTAGTAGGTCTAACAGGATGAAAGTTCCAGTTAAGTTAATTTACCACAAGATGTCATCACAGCCAAATTAAAGGGAATTCAAGAAGCTAGAATTATTATTTTAAAACTGTTGTGTGCTGGCCTGATACATACATGACATGTATATCTAGAACTAAATATTTATACCAAGAACACATACCCTCTGATAAATTGGTCAGAAAACAGCTAAAATAAAACCAATTCAAATAAAACTAAAAGACTGAATTCTATCATTATGCGGTTACTGTTGTTTATAAAAAGCAAGTTTCAGAAAACTATTAAATTACTTAAACTGTAAACTGATTTTTTTTCTTAAGTTTTAAAGCTCAGATATATAGAAAAGTACTATCATCAGCACAAGTTCATCTACACAGACACATGCAGTATACCACACTTATGAGAAAGTAATCAGAAGCATCTTTATTGTCCAATTCCAAAATAGATCTCACCTTTCTGATGTTTCTATAAAAATTATTTCAAGTTCAGCTTGATTCCTAGTGATTTAATGGATTTATTCAAGTAGTTTTCTTGACAACAGGATGGAAAAGATACAGGATAGCTCCCCTTTGCCCTTTTCCAGGATATTTTTCAGTGGCTGAAACTGAAATATTCAGGTTGCTTTCAAATGAGCCCACTCAGGTATCTCTGCCACCAGAGGGGAAGCAGGTGGTGAACACAGAGAACTTGTTTCAGTTGTCAACTGGAAAACAATTAAGGTGTTTTCCAGCTGTTGGGGAGTATTCTATTTTTTTAAGACTTTTTAATTGTTTTTTAGGATGATAGGGAACACTCTAATTCTTCTCATTTATCAATGTCTCCAATTCAAGAGATTGTTGGAAAGGAACTAAGTAAAAAAGCTTCAGACTCTTCTTTATCTATTCATCATCAATACACTTTTAAAAAAACTGAATAGAATGGGGAAAATGCCATTTTGCAGGAGAAACCATCAAAAGAAAGATAAAGTTCAAAAATGGGCTGAATCCAGGCAACAGCTGAGGCTAACTATTCTGTGCCCTTGCCCTTTTCCCCCCTCTGGTCCTGTGACCTAGAGAGGGCATATCAGTTTGTGCTGTGTTTCCCAGTACACACATGAACACCACAGATGCAATTCAAGAGGAAAGTAGAAACACACAGAGGCAACAAATATGCACTCATCCCAATCAGTCTCAAGGACAAAGTGTATTGGACTCAGATGCATACATAGGCACATCATATCATATCACTTTATTATAGTGATAAAAATCACTATAGATGGGCCTTTTGTCAGATTTTAGATGTATTTTGCCATTTCTAGACTTGATTATTCCATGTAGTGCTACTCTTTAGGATGTTTCTCAAGTGCAAAATGCTGCTTTATGCTAACACGTCCAGGAAGTAATGAATATGTGAAAATATATCAAAGGTGATTCAAAATGCAGTTTCTTGCCTTAAATTTTATTCAGAGCCTGGGATCTACATATCTCAGAGACTGCGGGATTCATATAATGGACTTTTTTAAAAATTTGAACTTAGGGACTGTGTGTTAAATGGATCGCTGTGCCTTCTTTTCTATTATCAAAATAAACCAAGTTCATTGCAAAATGTGAACCCAATTTGACTTTTCCACTATCAGCATATAAATAGTTCTAATCATCCACATAGAACTTTCTTTGTCATCCCTTGATAATTGAAGTAAGAACTGCTAGCAGCAGGAGTTTTGTGTCAATTTTCCTAAGACTGTGGATCATCTCTTTCCCAATGTACAAAGGACAGCACTGGGTTCCATAGTAATTACTGGGTTTCCTGCTGGATTTTGGACCTTGCCCTGTTGTCACTTTGGGAGCCAGGAGAACAGGACAGATAATGAATGAGGTAGAAATATACGTGCTATAACTAGTGTCTGACTGTGTGAGGTGACTTTTTAGTCCATAATTGCTCGGGAAAGCAATAAACCTGTTATCTATATGTACTGCATGAAGAACACCTCCTGTAAGAAGAAATAGATATAAGGTTCATGTAATCTTCTGATAAATCTCTGGGATTTCTGCTGTAGATCAGATAAGAGTTTCCAATTTCCAAAGCAGCAAGAAAACAACTCTCCCTGTCTTAATTATACTGCTGAAATGAAGAAAATAAGTAAGCAGTTGGGTAAGCAGTTGTAGTTTTAATTTCTGGGTTAGAATTATTTAATTCTAAGAGTATATTCCCCCCAGCTCATTTGGGTGGTGTTTGTGGGGAAGGTTAGCTAAGAATAACAGGAGTGTACGCAAAGAATATAAACTCCCAGCAGGCTCACACCAAAGCATGAAGGTCATCCCAGCTGCCCAGCCAAAGCAAGCAGGTACATACTATTGGGCAGCAGTGACATAGGAAGATGCTGGAGGCAGATGATCAGTGATATAGTAAGTCTTTGTGGTATCTAGTTCTTGATGTTACATATAGACACACACAAAAAACTTGATGCTACACATAGACACAAACACAAAACTAGGGGTGTGCATAAGCGCACCAACGTGCCTACCGTACCTGTCCTAATGTTCCCATGTACTCAAAACCATCTCATGTATACATGTTTATACTTTTACTGTAATCTTATATATGCTTGACAAAAATAAATAAATAAAAGAAAATAAAAAAGAAAATCCAAAGCTTCCAAGATAAAGTTAGAAACCTGGACTGTAACAACATAAACATTGGGAAGATGAAATGAATCACTTATACACTGACTTTTGGCATCAGCAAATTGAAATTGACTATTTACTATTCATTCATTTACTCTCAGATTATGCCATCTACAACTGTACTCATGCTACAGGTCACACAAAAAACGAAGGAGGAACAGTATTGCTTTCATAGTCGGAAAAGATATAGGAATGACAGACTTAGGTACAACACAGGCTATGACTGAATAATATCATTTATTTATTTATTTTATTTTATTTATGTATTTGTTTGTCAAACATGTACAAGATAGCAGGTATAGGTATAAACATAAACATAATCAAAGTGAATACAGATAGATGAGGACAATAGGACAGTAGGACAGGGACGGTAGGCACGCTGGTGCGCTTATGCACGCCCCTTACAGACCTCTTAGGAATGGGGTGAGGTCGACAGTAGACAGTCTAAGGTTAAAGTTTTTTGGGTTTGGGGAAGAAACCACAGAGTCAGGTAGTGAATTCCAGGCATTGATCACTCTGTTGCTGAAGTCGTATTTTCTGCAG
>QLTV01000613.1:232446-266660 GCA_003457575.1 Thermophis baileyi | reverse complement strand
CCTATTTGGAAGGTTTTTCCTCTTCTGCTTGAAAATGGGCCCTCCCGCCCGCCACAGGGTTTATACTGACCTTTATTCCTTCGCCCGAAGCACAGCTGATCAGCTCCTCAGCTGTGTTTCGGGCTGATTGCAGCTACTGAGCATGTGCGGAAGCAAAATTGCATGAGGGAACGTGTGCGCATGCACTAGCGGAGTGAGAGAGCGCATGCAAAACGTCGCGATACAAACCGGTGGGGAAGGTAAGTGGAACCCACCCCTGCCTGGTATGTATGATTTGTCAACTCTGTGATACCTAAAGCAATCTGGGGTGGGAGGCCCATGTGAAACATCGGGGGTGGGGGAGTCAGCCTGCTTTAATGACTAGCAGAGAGATGCTGTGGTTTCATGAGTCAGAAGCACTTATTCCTTTTTTTTTTTTTTTTTGCAGGGATTGCTTTGCACGGCTCTGCTCTAAACACTCTGGAAGAAAAGTACAATATAAATCCAACAAATAATAAAATCTGCATATAACATCAATACATATTTTAATACATTTTAGCACTTCCTTAAACATACACATATTATTTTTACTTCAGTTTCAAAGGTTTAAAGGTAGAATACTGCACATGAATCTTTCGACCCTATTAATTTCAGGAGACTTATAGGCAGTCTAACTGTATGGAATCAAGGGATTGCAGTACATGTATTAATCAATCACAGCAGTGGGCTGGAACACTGTGTACAATCTATTTTCTATTCCTATTCCCCAATATGTTCAGAACATTTGCGACACAAAGCTGTGTCTTCTTTTCTTAGTAGCACTTCTAGATTCTTTTCCTTTCCCAGAAAGCATTGATATTTTTTGTTAATACAGAATTCACCCATAAGAAACCTTTGTGATATATTCTTATTAAAAGTGTAACAGGAAAACACGACTATCTTTCATTATTTATACCCACACATAAGAATTGTGGAGCAACAAAACACTTTCATTATACGTGATTATTCAGTTTAATCATAACACTGAGCAACTGACGAAACTATCTGCAATTAATATTGATAGTGCAGCAAATGACTATGCTACGAATTTTGAAAGTCACATTTGTAGGTTTTACACAAATGCCTTACAGTCATTCCTCTCTATGTCGGGGAAAGCACAGGTAGTTGTTATTTAAAATTAGCATCTTTACCTTCTCAATGGCATTGCTTAAAACCATAGTATGTACAAAATAAATAAGGCAAGATGTGCCTTACTGTGAAAGAAAGGACATGCAACAGCTGAAACACATACAGCCTTCCTTCTTTTCTCCTTTAAGTACACTCAACACACACTATTATTGATGTGATTATCCCTTTTAAAAATGCTTGGCTGTCACAGAAAATGTGGAGGTGGCACTGAAAGAAAAAGGAACAAAAAAAGGGAAAAAAGAGTGGTTGAATGACAGCTAAATAGAAAATACTATTTATTTATTTTTAAAAACTTTATTAAAACAGAATAAAGAAAAACAAAGGAAAGGAAAGGAACAATAAAAATGAGCATGTGTCTGTGTATATATACATACACACAGAGAATCTTACATAAGTTTCAACAACTGTTGAGTTGAAAATAAAATAGAGGTAGCATTTGTTAAATGACCATTCAAAGTCGGTCAACCAACTAAAGTTATGATGGCAGTGAACAAGGGCAATATACAACTGGTTTTTGCAGTTGTGGCTGCCGCAGCATTCCCATACTCACACGATCGCAATTCAGGCGCTTGGCAATTGGCTCACAGTTACAGTGTCACAGCAACCCACGGTCATACAATTGCATTTTGTGATCTTCACTGTTGGTTTTTGACAAGCAAAATCAATGGAGAAGCCAGCAGGAGATTGCAAATGGTGATCATGTGACTACCGGACACTGCGAGCATGTGGATTCATCTGATAGTGGCAGTTGGGACTGCTGGAATTGTGGTAAGTCGGTATGGTCATTTGACATCATGCTTTATGCTTCATAACAGAAGTTCCGATCCCAATTACCATTGGTAAGCAAGGACTATCTGTACTTAGAAACATCGGGAGATCAACAATTTGAGCCTTGCTGGCAGCAAAATTAATGCAAAATTGGCAATCGGGAATGTCAATTGTAGTTGAGAACCCAGAAAATCTCCAGCCAAGCCATTATGAAGCCTAGTAGAAAGTCTCCTCCAGATGTTGGCATTTAGAAGTGACCTGAGTACTGACACCAGCCCTGCCCAAGTACCTGTAACTAATCCAGAGTACCAATAACCAGTCTGGGTTCTAACATTGAAATGGGGCAAGTCAGAGTGCCTAAGCAACTACAGAGCAAATAGTGAAGAGCACTCAGTGGCAGATTGTTCAGAGAGGGAATCTCAATCTTGTATTTTATGTTATTTTATGTAATAATAGTTATAACTCTTTTAATGTTTTATATCTTTATTAAATTGTAAGCTGCTCAAGGTTGTGTGATTGCAAGATGTGTGGCAAATAAAAATAAAAATAAATAAATAAACTTTTATTCAATAAATACATAAATTTTATTTAATAAATAAGTAAACTAAATATACACAGCAATGAGTCATCAGCAGGCTAGGGGAGTGATTGTGGACAATCACAAGCCTAAAGGAGATGAAAATTAACTAACATGACTAATGTGTTATTTCTTTAACTATGCTTAAGTTACTTAAGAATTTTCATTTTATAAGCAGCCTCAAAATATTTTTAAAAGAAATAAGACTTCTATATGTTATCACTGGTCCCCACCAATGCTCAAATTGAACAAGCCGCCTTTTGGGAAATACATTTTCAATTATTTTTGTAATTAATTGTTTTATTGTATTTTAAGATGCAAATAACACATTATGGAATTCAGACATTAGATGCTGCAGGATTTATACAATATAAAATAAAAACTGTAGGCATACTTTAAATGTAAAGAAAGAAAAGAAAATGAAAAGATAAGATAAGTAGAAAAAAGGTTTTATGTCAATGTTAACTATAATTCTGAGATGCTGCATGACATAAGGTTGCATAAACTGTACAATTAAAACTAAGTGTGGCATTGATAGGCTTTAGAAATGCATTCATTTATTTAATTATTTTGTAATACTGTATAATAAAGATTTCTTATTTTATTATCTTTAGATTGAAATCTTTAGCTTGATAATACTGAGATTACTGATCTTGATTATAGTTGTGAATGTTGATTGTGAATATTAATAAAAAGAAAAAAAGAAAAGAAAAAAAGAACAGTATTTGTATTTCATTACTGCATGATATATTATATATATGGAAAACATTTCTGTTTAAATTTTATTAAACTTCTATTGCAGATATGTATTATTAAATCTGCCATTGTTATTATGTACCGTATTTTTCAGAGTATAAGACGCTCCGGACTATAAGACGCACCTACCTTTTTGGGGGAGGAAAACAAGAAAAAAATCTGCCTTTGCCTCCCAGCATCCATTGTATTCATCTGGCCCGCTTGCTGCGGCCTGTTCAGTGCTGCTGCCACCCATTTGGCACTGCAGCCCATTCGCTGCCACCCATTTGATGCCACCACGGCCTGTTCGTCGCCAGCGCAGCCCGTTCGGCGCGGCCCGTTTGCTGTGGCCTGTTTGCTGCTGCAGCAGCCCATTTGCCGCAGCTCATTTGCCGCTGCATTTGCCACAGCCTGTTTGCTGCTGCCGCGGTCTGTTTGCTGCAGCTCATTCGCTGTCGCCCGTTTGTCATGGCCTGTTCGCCGCCACTGCAGCCCATTCTGCACGGCCCGTTTGCCGCGGCCCATTTGCCGCAGGTATTTCTTTAAGGTATTACCCGTATTTTTTGGCGTATAAGACGCACTTCCCCCCCAAAAAAAGTGGGTGGAAATGTCTGTCCGTCTTATACTCTGAATATTGGGGAGGGGGTTGGTGCGGCGCCAATCAGCTGTTCTAGAACGGGCCGCGCCGAACGGGCTGCGGCAGCGAATGGGCTGCACCAAACAGGTGGTGGCGAACGGGCTGCACTGAACGGGCCACGACGAGTGGGCCGCAGCACCAGCAGCGAATAGGCAGCAGCAAACGGGCCGTGGTGAACGGGCCACAGCAAACGGACAGTAGTGGTGGCAAACGGGCCATGGTGGCAGCAAACGGGCAGCGGCAAATAGGCCAGATGAATACCGGATGGATGCTGGGAGGCAGAGGCAGATTTTTTTTCCCCTTGTTTTCCTCCCCAAAAGCTAGGTGCATCTTATAGTCCAGAGCGTCTTATAGTCCGAAAAATACAGTACTTACATCTTACAACATTTTCCCTGCAATTCAGTAATTTATTTGGTAATATAACAGCAATAAAAAGCAACAAGTGGACTATGTGTTCTATGATTAAGTAATTTATAAATGATGCTCTTTTTTTCTTTTAGTCAAGTTTGTTTGATTCTCTGAGACTGTCAGCACAAGTTCCTGAAGTCTTCTTTGCAAGCAAGAAGTAGTTTGGCATTGTACTTCCTTTCCAAGACTGAGACACAATGACTGGCTCAGGGTTACGCAGCTGGCTTTGTGCCTAAGGCAGGACTAGAACTCACAGCCTTCCAGTTATACCCTGATGCCTTAACCACTACATCAAACTTGTTCTCTACATAAATGATTTATTGCTATATCCTAAAATTAGCTTGAATTATGTTGGTTTTAATGTTTTTGCTTGAGTACTTTTCAAGAAATACATTTCTTTTTTATTCATACATTTGTAAGCCACCCTTCTAAAATCCAGATTTCTTTTAAGTCATTTTTTAGGATCATTTATCATAATAGCAGTAACATATTATGAACTAGTGCTAAATTTCATCTTCCTCCAGGTCTTACAAGACAGGAAACTTCAAAACCAGGTCATAAGTAGCTCTGGAGTGTTATAACTTTGAACAGTTGCTGAGCAACCAGTCATAAGTCGAGGGCTACTGGTAAACATGGTTTTATGACTGAATAATTTCTATAAATCTAGTAAAGAAGAAAGAAAAAGTACACTGTAAAGCAAAAATATTTTAAAAATGTAATACAAGAAAGCAATAGAAATGAAAACAAATACAACATGGCCAAAAGCACTGATATTACAAATGCAGATGTCAAACAAGGAGAATATTTCATAATTGGGGCACCACTATGTAGCCATCAGCAAAGAATAGCCATTAAACTCTTAGTTAGCATATATTCTAGTGACACAGAATATAGAGTTTGTGAAAATTTATATCACCAATCCCAAATATACTGCTTAAAAGTGAGCTGCCTCCTATTTTTAGATCAATATGTTATATAATACATTTTGCATTAGTAGTTATTTATGATTAAATGTATTCTGTGTAAACTATTATCTTTTTTTTAAAAAAGCACTTGAGCACAAAAGTATCTACAGAGAGAAATTTGCTATTATATATTTTAAATACATCTGAAAGTATTTGCCACCTGTAACATATGTCAGGTTTATAGTTAAGCACTAATGCCTGAAATAATGGTTTTAGTATCTAAAAGATCATTCCACATTTATACATAAAATTTATAAAACATTTACTCTTATTTCAGAAGCATCCAATAGTTTCTTTTGGCTTCAACCATCTTAAGGAGTGATAGAAAGGTTATAACTACGGTAATTTTCCATGCTATATGATATATAATAGTGATTGAATATTTTATGGAAGTATTGAATTGGATCTAGCCATTCAATTGCTACCAACCTGCCTTCCATTGAGGACCTGTATACTGCACGAATCAAAAAGAGGGCTGTGAAAATATCTACAGACCCCTCACATCCTGGACATACTGGTAAACTGTTTTATCTTCTACCCTCAAAATGACGCTATAGGGCATTGCACAGCAGAACAACTAGACACAAGGACAGCTTTTTCCCGAATGCCATCACTCTGCTAAACAACTAATTCCGACAACACTGTCAAATTATTTACTAAGACTGTATTACTATTATTCTTCTCATCCTTCCTAGTACCTATCTCTTCCCACTTATGACTATAACCATGTTGCTTGTATCTTTACAATTTATATTGTTTTATTTGTTTCCTATTTTTGATTGCTTATTAGTAACCTATGACTATCATTAAGTATTGTATCGTATGATTTTTGATGAATGTATTTTATTTTTTCTTTATGTACAATGAGAGCATATGCACCAGGGGTGGGTTCTGGTTTTCTTCGCTGCCGGTTCGCTCAGTGTTGCGCTACGTGGGTGGGTGCGCGCTTTGCGCATGCGCAGTGCTTAAAAAAAGTTTCTGTGCATGCACAGAAACAAAAACCAAAATGGCTGCGCCTATGGCGCCACCGAAATAACCAGTTCGGGGGCGTGGCAGGCCTGGGTTGCTGCCGGTTCTAGCGACCCAGGCCACCAAGGTACTACCGGTTCTATAGAACCGGTCCGAACCAGGAGGAACCCACCTCTGATATGCACCAAAGACAAATTCCTTGTGTGTCCAATCACATTTGTGAATAAATAATTCTATTCTATTCTATTCTATTCTATTCTATTCTATTCTATTCTATTCTATTCTATTCTATTCTATTCTATTCTATTCTATTCTTAGATTAGACCTATTAAAATAAACAGAATTTAAATTAACCATTGAAATCACTGACTAAATCTGAATTGGATTTATATTTGGTTTCCAGATTCCACTCCCCCCTTCTCTGTGTTAAGAATTATTACTATAATCTTTCATTTTGCAATCTTTCATCTGTCTTATTATTTTGCAGAAAAAGCCAACCAATCTTAAGTAATTGTTAACATTTTCCATTTGCAAAAAAAGGCAGGTGAGTCTAATATTCTAACATCCATAACTTCTTTAACGGTAAGGCTGTCAAATGTTATTTTTTAAACTTACTTGTCCAGCTGTCAGGTTAATTTCATTGTAAGAGTAATTATTGTCAGTGTTCTGAATTACATTGCACAAGATGTTTGAAGAGGAGGAATTTAAAAACTATACTATCAGGTTGTATTTTAACATTTTTCTCAGATGAATCTTCCTTGGTTACTCATCACATGGACAAAGCCATTTAGACAAATATCATGTGATTGTAACTCTAGGGCTACCAGAACATTCATTCCTAAACTGCTTTGGCTGATGACCCTTCCAAGTGAGGGATTTCAAATAGTCTTGTACCCATTCACCCAAAAGTCTCTAGGCAAAGGCAACTTTTAATTCATTAAATAAGCAGAAAACATGGCCCTTCTCCAAACTTATGATCAGTGCACCTTTGTGTTTTTAACTCACAAAGGACACTTATTTTGTAGTTACTGTATGTTTATTCTGTTATTCAATATTTTGTTTACTTAGTCTTTAAACTCTAGCATTACCTCTTAATCAAGCCAACCTCACACTGACATTTGTACAATGGATACTAAGCAGGCCTAGATGCTTGATATTTACAACTATACAATAGATGTGTAATTGGAAAGCAGAAGTGTACTTTTAAAAGCAAATTATATAAGACATTCCAAGTTTTATGTGCTCATAATCATTGCAGAAAATGCTAAACAAACATTAAGCCTCACTATGTGAAATTGGCCTCAGATATATATATTTTTTAAGGCAAAAGAAGAAACTTTAGTGGTTATCTTGCTACAAAGCTGAATTAACACCAAAACTAGCAACAACTCTGAGCTATTTGTGAAACATTGATAGGTTTCTTTCCTGCAACATAAGCTAGTCAGCAGTCACAAAATCTAAAATCCAACCCAGGACTAGGGACAATAGTTGGTATGCCAAATGTCATATCATCACAAGAAAATATAATCAATTTTTAGAATTATTTAGCTCGGCACACATTTTAGTGTCATTTGCAAATAGTTTTGAGGAAGTTCAGAAACCAGCAAAAGTAGGCATATAACAAAATGGATCTGAAACACACATAATTAAACAACTACTAGGGAAAACCGGACAAATAGCAAGAAAATTTCACAAATTTACCTAAGTAAATTTTATGGGCTAAATATAAATCAGGAGAAAACGGAACTGATGGTGAGCTATAAAAATAAAACGATGGTATCATGAAAACAAGTGCAGCATCTCAACAGTATGAATACCAGTGGCTTTTTGCTGAATGATATATGGGATCATAGCATAGAAATAAGGAGCATGGTTGAACATGCAAAAGCAATCTTTCAAAAAATAAGTGAAATTGTAAGATTGGTACGTGGTTGGAGGAAAGTACGCCTTTATGTGTTGTCAGTTCTTTTGTGATGTTCACAAAATGTGGACTGGTAGGAGATTACATGTAAATCTATGTAAAGGAAGGCTTATATATTACATATAGAAAAAGACAAGTATAGGAAACTGCCATTGTTTAAGCTCTAGATAAAGAGACATCTGTTTAACTATAATAAGGATGTTTGCTGTAATCTTAAGATAAGGTAACAAGATAAAGAATATAGAAGGAAGGAAGGATTATATAAGAGGTAGATGTGTGTGCTGATAGAGTAGAAACTATTGTAATAAATTAACACTCCATTGATAATGATTGGGTAAATTTTTAAACTAAAAATCCCTATCAAAAGTAAGACAAAGGGCAGTTTTACAAGGCTGCCCATCGAAAGCTGAAACTTTGGATTGAATAAAAATATTTCCTTTGACTCTTCATTGATTGTCTGGGGATTTTGATTATATTCTCCACTTGGCAAACAGAGAAAAAAAAGAAAGGATTTAGTCTTTCTGACATCATTCTGATGCCACTACTATTTTTCACAATTGTGTGATTGGATTTTAATATTTTATTATATTTCAACATAGGCTGGCAAATAATTTTAATTTTGTGGATCCCTCAGAAAGGTTATCTTGATGACTATCCTACATTTCACTGATGTAAGAGATATATGAAATACAATACTATATAGTATTTTGCTGTTTAGATTGCTTCCATCCATCAGAAGACCTGAGAGGTATGTGATTCCACTTTCTGTGCCCTGAAAATGTACTCTTGACCTCCGCAATCTCCAGAGCAAATCTGAGGACATGTAAGAGGCTTCAAGGAGATGGAGAGAGGAAAACATTCATTCATCTTAATAGAAGTCAATTTATCAATGAAGAAGAATATTTGTGCTCAGGATTGAAATGAGGGATCCTTAGTGCTCTCTGAGCTTGGTCGATTTCTTGCAGACATTTCATTACCAAACTAGGTAACATCATCAATACTAGAAGGGAGTATTTTTTTATTTCAGTGGCTTGCCATGTCAGTATTGGTGGGAATGGACTTGGTGGTTCCTTGATTAGGCTGTTGTCTACTGTTAGCTTGTTTGTTTGCATTGGTAGTTCCTTGATTGGAATGTTGTTTATTTCTTGATTGTTGGTCTAGTATTAGTCTTGGTGTTAATCTCTGGTCATATGGGTGTTGATTGCTGATAGGGAAATGTTTTGGTCTTTTGTTACCTTTTTGGCTTTTTGATTGTCTCTTTTGAGTGGCATGTAGATATTGTTTATCTCTATGTCCCTCTTGATGGCCTATTTGTCTGAGTGCCAGGCTTCCATGAATTCTCTGGAATTTTTGCACTTTACTTGATCAATTATGGATTTCCTTTGTATGGGACCCAACACTGTAGTTAATGTTATGTATGAAAGCAAAATTGCAATGGATTCTTGTCAAGAGCAAAACCCAGCTCCGCACCTGAAGATCCAATTAAACTGATTTATTGCTAAAAAGTCTATGCACCGGAATCTTCTCAACTGACAGTTAGCACTTTAAGCAAGTTAGATAAGGGTCAACTGAAGTCAAGCGGGATTAGGCATAGTCCGTTTGTGGCTACATAGGGATTCAAGGCTCTTTTAACTCTGCCCCCCCCCCAGATTTTGTCACTCCTTCTACAGTTCTAATTATAACCCCATGCTGGAATCTGTACTCCAAATGGAAATAGATGATACTTATAAGTATTTATCAGTTGCACAACTTTTTATTATGCTGTTTCTTCATAAAGATTACATGGATTACTTAGCATTCAAATCATTCTGTAATTTATAATGCTCCTGACATTCTTAAGGTGTGGCTTTGTACAGATAATGATAATTTCCTGAACTGCACTTTCTGCTATTTTTGTACCAGGAACAAAACTAGATCAAATTTATGTAGGATAATCAGATACTAGCTTTTTATCAAATAATTTAATGCTCATCAGCATCATTCAAGAAACATTTTCAATCAGGAATATTTTAGTTCTTCGTGCTAATGTCCTGAAAGCCACGTTTTTAGTTGGAAAGTTTAATCAAAATACAAAATATCTGTTCCGCAAGGCCATATTCTTTGTCTGAATTTTCTAGCCATGTTCAAGCCTCCCTCAAGGATACCAATATTACAAATGTATCTGTCCCTAAACTCCATAACACCCTCCCATGGCGTATAACCAGCCACTCATAGCTTTCCTTCTCAGTAGGAGGCTCACACAAATTTACCTATGCAGTGCACTGTAAACTCTTTCCCACCTTCTCCAACTTCCAGCACCTTCTGTGTTGGAGTTGCAAACAGTTTATACTGGCTAAAGTTCGTAACTCAAAAGTTCATAAAATAGAATAATGTCTGTAAATTATTCTGAGGATAGAAGAATACACTCTTTTCAGAAACTCCTACATTCCAATTGTTTATTTTATTTCCCTGCCATATGCAGACAATTAGAAATAAGGATCCAAACTTATATAGCAAAGATATAAGCAGGCATCATGTTTGGCATTAGAAATGAAGCATCCTTTCTGCTTCACAGAATACAGGCAGAATCTCCACATCCCTTCTCCCTGTTCAGTTGTTTGCCATGTTATAAAATAAGTCTTCTAGGATTATATGCCCTCAGAAGAGCCTAACTAGATAAATGTTTTGCACATTCGAGCTCGCAATGGTTTTGAATCAAGGCGTGAGCTAAATGGCAAATAGAAAAGAAAAATGGGTTAATTAAACTTATCTAGTCTCACACTTTCTGCCTCATATTTAAGACCCAACAATATGAAGAATGATTGTAAATTAGTCTGAACAGTTGCCTATTTAACAATTTATTCCAAACTGGAATAATTAATTCAATCACAATAATCAATAGTTGAAAGCTGAATGCTAGTAGCAGGAAGAAGTCCCCTCCAGATATTTTGATGTTCAACACCCATCAGTCCCAGCTACCATAGTCAATAGCAGGTGGGAGTTGTACTACCCAAAATACAGAAACTGACTATCTCTGCCATATGACATTATGACAAGAACCATTTACTTATTCACAGCATTTAAATCCTACCATTAAAAATGATCCTCGACTTGCAACAGTTCATTTAGTAACTGTTCAAAGTCACAAGTGCACTAAAAAAAGTGACTTCTGACCATTTTTCACATCTACCACTCTTGCAGCATCTTCATGGTGATGTGATCAAAATGCAGACGCTTGGCAACTGACTCATATTTTTGATAGTTGCAGTGTCCTTTTGCAACCTTCTGACAAGCAAAATCAATGGGAAAGTCAGATTCACTTAACCACTGTGTTACTAACTTAACAACTGCAGTGATTCACTTAACAACTGTGACAGGAAAGTTCGTAAAATGGGGGCAAATTCACTTAACAATTGTCTCACTTAACAACAGATATTTTGGGCTCAGTTGAGGTTGTAAATTGAGGACTACCAGTATTATAACTAGAAATAACTAGAACTACCGTAGTACATTTGGAAGAATAGAATAGAATAGAATAGAATAGAAATAGAAATAGAAATAGAAATAGAAATAGAAATAGAAATAGAAATAGAATAGAATAGAATAGAATAGAATAGAATAGAAGAGTTGGAAGGGACCTTGGAGGTCTTCTAGTCCAACCCCCTGCTTAGGCAGGAAACTCTACACCACTTCAGACAAATGGTTATCCAACATCTTCTTAAAAACTTCCAGTGTTGGAGCATTCACAACTTCTGGAGGCAAGCTGTTCCAGCAGTTAATTGTTCTCACTGTCCGGAGATTTCTCCTTAGTTCTAAGTTGCTTTTCTCCTTGATTAGTTTCCACCCATTGCTTCTTGTCCTGCCTTCGGGTGCTTTGGAGAATAGTTTGACTCCCTCTTCTTTGTGGCAACCCCTGAGATATTGGAACATTGCTATCATGTCCCCCCTAGTCCTTCTTTTCATTAAACTAGACATACCCAGTTCCTGCAACCGTTCTTCATATGTTTTAGCCTCCAGTCTCCTAATCATCTTTGTTGCTCTTCTCTGCACTCTTTCTAGAGTCTCAAGATCCTTTTTACATCGTGGCGACCAAAACTGAATGCAAGTTTTGGAAGAGGCTGATACTTTCTTCACTGCCTTCATAGATAGGAAGAAATACAACTTCCTTCCAGCAAATATTAATTACCTTCCTTAAGCATGGGGGCCAAATGTCTCCTGATTATTTTAATCAGAAATGGCAAGGACGACAGAATCAATGGTAGCCCTTTCCTCTGCAAATTTGACTTCATCTTTTAAATTCTTAGCAAGAAAAGAACAGGTTGTTACCATAGTAGCATCATCATACTTTTTCCCTGATGCTAAAGTCCAAGCTAACACAGATCTGAGCAACTTTATCATCAAAGGACGCTGCAAACCATTCACAGGGAGCCAGCGATTACTCTGAGAACATGCACCAAAAAAGCAGACAATGAGACCTGTACTGTACTGAGACACAATGGAAGGAAAGAAGCAATCATCATAGTCTCCACCAGTTCTGAATAGAGCTCCAAAAGGATTTTAAAACATGCTTGATCTCATTCACCCAAGATTTCTTCTGTGGTCCCACCCAACTCATTACCTGCAGTTCCTCAACTTGGCTCTGCAGTAAGAAGGGGAGAACAGCAATAATGTCTATTATTGAACTGCCAGTAACCAGTCAATAGTTGCTCAATAGTTTCTTCCCAACCCAACTCACATATTCCTTAGGGATAGGCCCAAACATCCATAAACATCCATTAATCCAGAGAAGGAGGTTCACCTTTCTGCACATACTCATACATTGATGCAAGCAAATGTCCACCACAACCACCCCGTCAGAATGGAAAAAATAAAGTGAGCTCAGCCTTCAGGCCTAAGGGCTTCCCAAAGGTATCAGCAGCCAGATTTTTTCTAACAACTTAGCTTGATGAGCAAATCCGAGCCAAGGTGGCGCAGTGGTTAGAGTGCAGCACTGCAGGCTACTTCAGCTGACTGCTAGCTGCAGTTCAGCGGTTCAAATCTCACCGGCTCAAGGTTGACTCAGCCTTCCATCCTTCTGAGGTGGGTAAAATGAGGACCCAGATTGTTGTGGGCAATATGCTAACTCTGTAAACCGCTTAGAGAGGGCTGTAAAGCACTATGAAGCGGTATATAAGTCTAAGTGCTATTGCTATTGCTAAATGGAATAAAATTCATGGGGTCCTTGGTGCTCTCTGAGCTTGGTTGTTTTCTTGAAGACATTTCATTACCCAACTAGGTAACATCACCAAGTGCTACAAGGTGCTTCTAGAAATGTCTTCAAGAAAACAACCAATCACAGAGAGAATCAACGACCTCGCAGTTTAACCCTGAGCTACAAATATTCTCTTCTATTGGAGTAAAAATCCCTGACTGTAAAGACATTTTGACCATGAGCAGCCAATGATTCCAAAGCTTAAACTACTTAGAAGACCTGAATAAATAACTAGGCAGACAAGTGGCAAGTCAAGTTTCCTTCTAAATCAACTTTCTTTATCTTCTGAGATTGCTGCAAATTGCTCTCTGCTACTTCTGAAAGATAGCAAGACCAAGAAACCTAGGCTACGGAAAGGCCTTGAAAGGGAATACGAGCAAATCTAGAAGGGTTACAGTGGTTTACGCAATTTTCTTCAGCAGTGATGCACCATTAAGGCTCCATGGCTGCATGCAACACCCCCAAACACCAGGAATCTTTCACTATTTTAAAAATGAAACTGAAAAATGAAATAAATCTACACAGTTTTGTCCTGTCTATTACTGTTTCTTTTCTTTGTCCCACATACTTTTAGGAAGCCACACCATAAAAAGTCCATGAAAAGGCTCCTGTTGACAGATAGGCTGTATCCTAGAATACAGCCAACAAAACTGGGCATAGAATTGTTGTGCTTTTGCTGTGAAAAAGCAAGGTAACGATCTCACAGACAATATACACTAACACACCTGACTCAGTAGTATCAAAAGTTGAAATAACTTTGATTCAAAGACCAAACTACAGATCATTGACAGGGATTATCAGTTGAAGAACTTTGTCTTTATTTACATGATACTTACTCTGGATTAATTGAACCATGGTTTATTTACCCAGTATTTCAACAACCATAAACTAATCAGAGTAGCTGAGTTTGCAGAATAACCAACTTGGCTAGTTTACATTTTATTTTAGTTTGTGATCTCCAAAATTCAGCTCAGGTTTTTTTTAATAATCCTTTTAGCAGGATATGAACTTTCCTAATAATTCCTAAAAATTTGGCAGATTTGGCTAATTCTAGTTCAGTGTTTTCCAGTGTACTATTTTTGGAACTAATTGTTTAAGGTCTATGTTAGAGAAAAATGTTAAGAGAAAATCAATGCTATATAAATATTTAAAAAAATACTTAAAAACAATCAAATAAAATATTGCCTTTTGTTTGCTGGCCAAGTATATTCACTTAAGATATGATTTAGAATTAGATAGTTACAAATGTTTCCAGAGTAAAAGTTCTCGGGTATTCTTTTCCATTATTATGTTAATTTTTTAAACAACTTCAGCAATTTTAGGACTGATGCATTGGTTTGTGATACGTTTAATTCTTTTTCATTTGATTGGGACATATTTATTACAGATTTGTATTTGGTTGCCCATACAGAAACTGCTAAGTTGAATCTTTACCAGGATAGGTGCCAATATCTGTCAACCCCCATATTAAAACCAGTTTTAAAAAAGAACTGCTTATTCATCCAAATTTTTCAAGAACTCTATTTCTAACATCAGTTTGGAATTTTTCTCCCCATTCATAATTGTTGGCATGTACCAGAAAAAAATAATATGTACCCTGATGGAATTCACGTTAAATTCTAAGAAATAAAAACATTTTTATTCTTCATGTTATTTATATTATCTGTGTTTCGCCCTTTTCTTGTTTTGAGATAAAATATATATTCCTCCAATTTATCTCACTTATCTTTCGTGACATTATTTTAGTTTATCATCAAAGCAGATTAATAGATTAAAAGATAATTATCATCACAGTTAAATTCAACAATCAGTTTAGTAGTTTACGGTTCAATTTAATTGTTCCTGGTCAAAATAATTTACACTGTTCATTTCAATGTAGCAGTTCTCAAAATGAGCAGCCTTTAAGGGTTTAGTGTTATAAATTATTTCTTTATTTTTGTGCCCTTTAATCAGTGTTGACTCCTGGAGATTGCTTAGACAAGTCTCTGCAGTATTTTTGGCAAGATTTCAGAAATGGTTTGCCTGTCTCCTAAGGCTGGGAGAGAGTGGCTGACCCAAGTCACCTATCTGGTTTTATGCTTAAAGCGATCTCTGAGGTTTTATGCCTCATGGCCTCCCAGTTTCTAGCATGATGCCTTAACCACTACGCCTAACCAGCTCTCCAAGTATTGTAATACTACAACTTTACTTATTTATTCAGTTCATCCTTGCAAATATCCACCATGTTTGAAAATATGGAAAAATGGAAATAACTGTAGATTTTTACATGCTAGTAAGCCTTGGTGAAAGGAGGAATAAGCTAAACAAATATTTCACTTTTTTCTCTCAAGGACAAAAAAAAATGCATATGGAATGGCCTTTATGGTAAACATTAAGGTAAACATTAAGTTAAGATGGGGTGAATGACAACTTATTATTTTCCCTCATTCTTGTTTCATCTGCCAAAATCATCAGAGTAACAGTCTGAAGAATAACTTGATACAGCAAAGATTTCTCTCCATTCTTTTTTTGTTTTAATAAACTCTAATATTGTGTGAAACAGGAGGTGGGGAGGAAATTAATTTTTATCAGTATTATTCCTACACATGGTGCAGTGGTGGGATTCAAATTTTTTTATTACCGGTTCTGTGGGCGTGACAGGGGAAGGATACTGTAAAATCTCTATTCCCTCCCCATTCCAGGGGAAGGTTACTGCAAAATCCCCATTTCTTCCCGATCAGCTGGGACTTGGGAGGCAGAGAATAGATGGGGGCAGGGCCAGTCAGAGGTGGTATTTACAGGTTCTCCGAACTACTCAAAATTTCCGCTACCAGTTCTCCAGAACTGGTCAGAACCTGCTGAATACCACCTCTGACATGGTGGCTGGGCTATTCAGCAAACAGCCTGGTTCACAAAATATGGCTTGTTTTGGGGTTGTAAGGAGAGAACCCATCCATCCCCATTCTACATCCTGTCTGAATCAAGTCGTCATTATTTATTCAATAAACCATTGTTATAAATAATCATGGTTTATAATTGGTCCATCAGCTCCCATCTATGATCCTGATCAATCTTGCCCTTCTAGATACATTACAGTAGGCACCTTCCAGATACGTTAGACAAAAGTGTTCTAATTTATTTCAGGTAGTTACATCAACATATCTCGGTTTTGTTTTGTTTTTTGTTTTGTTTTTTGGCAAAAGTACAATGATCAAGCCAGAATGTTTTAAACTCCTCCATTTAGTTTTAACACTCTAAGATTTCAATAGAAGAGAATATTTGTAGCTCAGGGTTGAATAGAATTATTTATTGGCCAAGTGTGATTGGACACATAAGGAATTTGTCTTTGGTGCATATGCTCTCAGTGTACATAAAGAAAAAATAAAATATATTCATCAAGAATCATAAGATACAACACTAGTGATAGTCATAGGATACTAATAAGCAATCAAATCATACTAGGAAACAATAAAAACAATGTAAAGATACAAACAACATGGATATAGCCATAAGTGGGAAGAGATAGGTACTAGTAAGGATGAGAAGAATAATAGTAATACAGTCTTAGTAGATAATTTGACAGTGTTGTCGGAATTAGTTGTTTAGCAGAGTGATGGCATTCGGGGAAAAACTGACCTTGTGTCTTGTTGTTCTGGTGTGCGGAGCCCTATAGTGTCATTTGTTGAAACAATTTATGTCCAGGATGTGAGGGGTCTGTAGATATTTTCTCAGCCCTCTTTTTGACTTGTGAAGTATACAGGTCCTCAATGGAAGGCAGGTTGGTAGCAATTGTTTTTTCTGCAGTTCTAATTATCCGTTGCAGTCTTGTCTGTCTTGTTTGGTTGCAGAGCCAAACCAGACAGTTATAGAGGTGCAGATGACAGACTCAATAATTCCTCTGTAGAACTGAATCAGCAGCTCTTTGGGCAGTTTGAGCTTTCTGAGTTGGCGCAGAAAGAACATTCTTTGTTGTGCTTTTTTGATGATGTTTTTGATGTTAGATGTCCTGTTTAAGTCTTGAGATATGATAGAACCTAGAAACTTGAAGGTCTCTACTGTTGATACTGTGTTGTCTAGTATTGTAAGAGGTGGTAGTATCGGAGGGTTTCTCCTAAAATCTACCACCATTTCTAGAGTTTTGAATGTATTTAGTTCAAGATTGTTCTGGTTGCACCACAAGGCTAGTTGTTCAACCTCCCGTCTGTATGTAGATTCATCGTTGTCTCGAATGAGACCAATCACTGTTGTATCATCTGCAAACTTCAGTACTTTAACAGAGGGATCTTTTGATATACAGTCATTGGTATACAGAGAGAAGTGGAGAGAGCACACAGCCTTGGGGGGGCTCCTATGCTAATTGTACAGGTATCAGATGTCATTTTGCCTAGCTTCATCTGCTGCTTCCTGTCTGTTAGGAAGCTTATGATCCATTTACAAGTGTGGTCAGGTACAGCTAACTGATTTAGCTTAGTTAGAAGAGTGTCTGGAATGATGGTATTGAATGCTGAGCTGAAGTCTACAAAGAGGACCCTTGCACAGGTCTTTGGAGATTCAAGATGTTGTAGGATGTAGTGCAGAGTCATATTAACAGCATCATCTATCGATTTATTTGCTCGGTAGGCAAATTATAAGGAGTCTAACAGCGGATCTGTGATGGTTTTCAGGTGGGCCAGCACTAGCCTTTCAAAGGTCTTCATAACAACAGATGTTAGAGCAACTGGTCTGAAGTCGTTCAGTTCCTTGATGGAGGGTTTCTTCAGCACTGGGTTGATAGCAGAACGTTTGAAGCAAGAAGGAACATAGCACATCTCCAGAGATTTATTAAAGATGTGGGTGAAGATGGGGGCCAGTTGGTCAGCACAAGCTTTTAAGCAAGAAGGAGTTATCTTCTCTGGGCCTGGTGCTTTTCTGGCTTTTGTCTATGAAATAAACCTTGCACCTCATTCTCGTGAGGTACTTGGAGCTTTGTAGACATTTCACTGCATTGTGGCACAGTGATATTATCTACAGGTAGTCCTCGAGTTACGACCATAATTGAGTCCAAAATGTATGTTGCCAAGTGAAACATTTGTGAAGTGAGTTTGCCCCACTTTACAACTTTTCTTGCCACAGTTGTTAAGTAAATCATTGCATTCATTAAGTCAATAACACGGTTGTTAAGTGAATCTGGAGTCCCCATTGACTTTGCTTGTCAGAAGGTCGCAAAAGCTGATCACACAACCTTGGGACACTGCAACCGTCATAAATATGAATTTGCCAAGTGTCTGAATTTTGATCATGTGACCATGGAGATGCTGCAAGGTCGTGAATGTGAAAAACCAGTCATAAGTCACTTTTTTCCAGTGCCGTTGTAACTTTGAATGGTCACTAAATGAACTGTTGTAAGTCGAGGACTACCTGTAGTTTGGCAATGAAGCCTCTTCAAGAAAACAACCAAGCTCACAAGAGCAACGAGGGCCCCCACAGCCCTAAGATTTTCTGTTGGGTCTCTCATCCAAACAGTAGGCTCTGCCATTTGCTGGGATGCCACAGCCTTTCCCAACTGGGAAAGAAGCGAGGGATGACACTCTTAATGGGGTGTGTGGGGAGAAGGAAAACGGCCATTTCCTCTTAGGCTGCTTTTCTTCATAGACAAATTTACCTCAGGATGAGGTTGGGCTGGGAAAAGCCCTTCTGCCCCTACGCCTCGAATTGCTTCCTCTTCCTTGCACTTCCAGCCGTCGCAAGCACGCGGAAGCCAAGCGGCTTGGGCGACGCCCCCCTCCCACTCTCTGCAAACAGGATGGCGCAAATGGAGCGCAGGGCAGCCGGGCAAGCGCAGGGCGGGCGCTTCTGTCCGAAGGCGGCAGAGCGCGGCGGAGGTGAGAGAGAGAGGGAGAGAGCGCGCGCGCACCAGAGCCGCTTCTCCGCCTCTGCGTCGAGCAGCCCCAGACAGCCGCGGCAGAAGCGGAGGAGACCCGCAGAGCTGCGAACGCGCCGCGAGCACGGCGGAAGCCTCGGCGTCCCCTCACGCGCGTCCCCCAGACACGCACCCAGGCAGAGCCGCGCTGGAACACGACGGCAACCCGGAGAGCTCGAGCCGGAGCTTTGCTGCCGTTGACGCCTCGGCCCCTCCGCTCCTCCACCTGCCTTCCGACGCCGCGCCCCTAGATCGCTCCGGGCCGCCCGTGTCCCGCCAGCTTCCCGACCCAGCCTCTCTTGGGCGGCAGCGGCTAAACGGAGACGCCATGGGGAAGGAGCCGCCGGGCAAGAAGGAGGGATGCGATTGCAAGCGGTTCCTGAAGAACAACTGGCTGCTTCTCAGCACCATCCTAGCTGTGGTTCTGGGTGAGTCGCAGGGGAGACCTTTCGGGAGGGAAGGGCGGGCGGCGGAGGCGCTCGTCTCCTCTCGCCCCCTGCCCGCGTTCGTGGGAGAAGACAATGTAATGTGGTTCAATGTGCAAATCGCGCAAAAACTGGAAAGGTTCCTTGAAACGCGGGCTTGCCGTTTCCCTCTGGCACTCCTCCCGAAGAAGGGCTATGCTCTTGGGAGCAGAGGAAGATACATTAGCCGGCTGGGAGGAGGGTTAGACCGGCTGAGGAATAAGGTGCCCGGGTGACATCGCAGTCGTATACAGTACGTTATAAGGAAAGTTCATCAGTCCTGTTGCCATTGTGGACAAAACTCTAAATCCTTCATTTAATATCCGAAATTGCTGGTAAGGTGAAATACTGCCGGGAATTAAGAAATCACAGCACTTAAATGACAAAATCTTTCTATTCTGCTGGCATGATTCTAAAGCTGTATCTATTTAGAAATAGGTCCCATGGAGTTCAACAGCTTCATGTCTACCTTGGTGTCAGGTGTGATTCAGTTTATAAACTTACATCTTTTCACAGGACTGGTCCCATTGCTGTTAATTAATTGAGTTTCTTTATCCAAATGAACATTCCTCTCCTTTCCATTAAAATGTTTCTGCCTTCCTCCAGGCTTTCAAGTGTAGGTCATGATAATGACAAAATTATGAAGGTTTCAGATCCCTTCGGTGAATGTTTTATTGCAAATGCCTTGTCTAATCTAAAGTGAAACTGGATGAAATTTGTTTCTTGGCTAAGTAGATGTAGGGGTTGTCAGCAGTGAGAAATTAACTGTGTTTATTTAGAAACAGGTTGTTCTGTGTTTAGTGGCACTTATACACCCAAGTAGGACTTTAAAAATCCAAGTGGCAACATCGAAGTGGAGTCGGCTGTCTCAGATAGCCAGGTTGGATCTACTAGTTCCTATTTAAAAGGAGGGCAATAAGCTTTTGAAAAAACATCACAGAAGTAGACAGTAATAAACCACTTCCATATTATTGTCAAGAAAACAAATGACCTTTTTCAGCCACTAGGAACTTGACTTGAAATATTTTTACTTTTTCCAAACCAAACCAATGTTGAAAAGAAATATGTAAAGCGGCATGGTCTCTCTAACCACCAGTAAGATAATTGTCTCTAGGCGTAATAGAATGAGACAGTATTTGGTGTGGTGCAATGTTTTTCAATCTTGGCAACTTTCGGATGTATAGACTTCAAATCTTCAAGATTCCCCTGTCAGCATGCCAAGTTTGCCAAGTTTGGTATGGAAGATAAAGTCAACAAAAGCAAGCAAGTTTGAAACTGGGCCTCTTTAGGCTGGGTTTGAAGGAGAAAAAAATCCCCAATGTATCCTTATGGGAGATGCAGTAAAGCAGCAAGGTGGAATATTTTTCACCCCGTTCATTCTAAGGCTCCCTCCTCCCCTGCGGTCATGTGACTCAGAGCACAGAATTTGCAGTCTGTGTTGTGTGCATACTCAGAACCATCCATTAATGCAACACAGGAGGAGTACAGAAACTCAGAGGCAGCACATGTACTCTACTGTGATTAGACCCTCACACACATGCAGAGAGATTCAATATACAATATTGAATTAGTTTAACAACACACAGCATTGTATTAGTTTATTACATGGAAATGTATGGCTACTGGTGGTAAAGAAGTTGAAAAGCTTTCAAGAAAACATGGTTGGTATGCTTTTCCTACCTTGTTTAAGGATGTAGGTGACGGCAACTTTCATCTACTTTCCATTCCTGAAAACGATGTTATCACTTTCTATGTTATCCAAGCCATATATAGCAGAAACTGGTTTTCCAGTGTGACTGAATACTAGAGATAGATGCTTGTTTTTGAATATACCCTATAGCTCATTTCAGTTTAAATTTCCCCAAAAATATAAAACACCCTTCACTATTGTTCCCTGCCAAGATTGATTAAATAATTATTTTATCTCCCTTATAACTCAACTCATTTCTTGGCATTAGTATAACCATTAAACATGTAGCTCAAATATTGATCTATAGTTAAATGCTGGAACATCTTAATGGTTAGAAACAAATAAATTCTAGAGAAAGTATGCTTCCATTTCCATTTTTTCCTCTCAGTGTTACTTTTTTGTTCAGTTATTATTTCTCTCAATATTCCAAGTGTGTGTGTATGTGTGTATCTCAAAGCAAACTATGTCCCTTTCATTTTTTAAGTAACTGAATAAAATAATAATAAAAAAGCTTTTGCTTACTGTTCATAAATTCCATTAAACCTGTTCAGATTTAAAGGCAGGACACTGCTGTGGGATTGGGGCATTAATTACATATGTACCCATCATATTACTTCATTTCAAGATATGCAATATTATGAAAAGTGCAGAAAAAGTAAGAAATAATTAGCTGAAATAATGATGTCATGTGGAGACATCAAGTGGAGAAAGAAACAGAAACATACCAAATCTGCCTTATGCTGACACCATTCATTATACTGCTCCATACTTTTCGACCCTTACAAACCAACTTCGTTTCATATTACTACTTTATACATTGCCTTTTGTTCTTTAAATGTCTTACTTCTTTCTTTCAGAGTGTCTCATTAACCCCATCCAACCATAGCTTTTTGGTCTTCTTTGTTTTACATGTTGGCCCTCATTCATTCCCTCTGTAGGACCAAACCCCTGAATGTATATTTTTCATACTGGTCACTAATGTTTATATTCAATCCCCATTCATTTATTATTCATTCTGCTTTTTTTACTACACACACTTCTTACCTAACCCTTCTCATTGTATTCAATTTATTTTCACATTTTTCCTGAGATACTCAATTCTTAGTATTATATACCCGTGTTTCCCTGAAAATAAGACCCCATCTTATATTTTTTTGAACCCCGAAATAAGCGCTTGGCCTCATTTTGGGGGAGGTCTTATTATTTTGGGGTGCATGGAGCAAGACGGGGCTCCTCTTGCCGTCTTACCTGATTTCCAGCTATGTCTCCCTAACCCTAACTAGAGGAAATGGCGGGGACTGGCTGCACATGCATTTAAATATTTTTGGCGAGGGCTTATTTTCAGGGGGAGGGCTTATTTTTGGGGAAGGGTTTATTTTCAGGGGAGGGCTTATTTTCGGGGAAACACGGTAGCAAAGTGGGTAGAAGGACAATTTTATTCACACCACTTTTTACTTCTATTACGAAACATTTATTCCTCACAACAAACCGGTATTTGCATAGCTTAAAATTTCTCTCTTTTCCCAATTGTACTAAATGTTTTACACAAATTTTAAAAATTGCTCTAGTTTTTCACCAGGTATATATAATTTCATTTACCCTGTCTTATGCAGCTACTTTTATCTTTAATATTAATTTCAAATCCATATTGCTCACTACATATTATTTGTTTAACATTCCCTGTAAATTATTAGTTATTCAGCCAATTCCTTATCATGGAATTTATTTTCATTCATGTTTTATTTCCATCATATATTGTTCTCATCTTCAGCCATCAACATTCAACTTCAGAGTCATGAATAACATTCCTTAATATAAGCTCTTTATGATAATTCACTTTATCAAATGCTTTACCAATTTTTTTTCTAAGATGTTAAACAGCAAGAATCTGGCCTTCACAGTCATAATCTGGCACAAAGCCAAACCAGACTTCCCTAATTTCACACTTCCCTAATTATAAACAGGTAGTCCTCAATTTATGACCACAATTGAGCCCAAAATTTCTGTTGCTAAGTGAAACATTTGTTAAGTGAGCTTGCCCCATTTTACGATGTTTCTTGCCATAGTTAAGTGAATCACTACAATTTTTAAATTAGTCAATCTGTTGTTAAGTGAATCTGACTTCCCCATTGACCTTGCTTGTCAGAAGGTCACAAAAGGGGATCACGTGATCCTGGGGTACTGCAACCATCATAAATAAGAGTCAGTTACCAAGCATCAAATTTTGATCACATGACCATGGGGATGCTACAACGGTCGTAAGTGTGAAAACTGGTCATAAGGTGTAACTTTGAACAGTCACTAAATGAATTGTTATAAGTCGAGGACTACCTGTAGTCAGAATTCTGCCACCAAACATTATTCCCTCTTGGTTTTTGCTTTCTTTCCTTCTTGCTACCTTTCCCTTTTTGTAGTGGAACAATTACTGTGAACTATCAGTTATTGGGCACAGATTCAGATTTCACGTGTATCTTAAATGTCATACAGTCTTTTCCTAAGTAACATCCATTTTTGCCATCTATATAGGCTACACCTGCAGCCTTACCATTAAAAAAAAATTATCATGGCATTTATAGCTTCTGTTTCATCAGTTTTGTTCTTGGACATATTGTTCTCATTCCCTTATCTAGAACAGTAGCATTCTTTCATTTCATTATCCTATATCAGTGTGGCGAACCTTTTCGGCACTTTTTCCTTGCTCTTTTTGAATTAATTGTTTGCAACTATTTTACACACTCACACACTGTACTTTATCTGTTTTTCAGCCTACTTTTTGGCAGAATTTTCCCTTATATCTATTTTTTCATCCACAGCCAATATCACCAAAATAACCAAGCATTATTTTCATATAGTGAAGCCTTGTTTTAATGAACCAATTGCAGAAATGATTTTCCGTTATTAACAAATGTCCTGTAAATCAGCAAGTATGACATTACTGGGTGATCATATTATGAAAAAGGATACAAATTACATAATTGTGACAATTTACATCATTGGGGAAATGACACAAATTGCAACAGATATGTGTTTTGGTATGTGCAAAGTCTATTACATCAAGGTCCCATGTATCATAGTTTCATTATATTTCCTGTTGGTTCTCTTAAACAGAAATGTATTAGTTCAGTAAGCTCCATTAAATGGGGATTTTACCTGAATAGATGTGTAATGACTTTTATTACAATCAGCAATACATCCTGTTTTTCTTCTCAAGAGCAACATACTTTGGTCTGGCAAAAATGATTTTTAAGGTAATATATAAACACAGTCCACTATATTTAAGCCCCATTTATTTAAATGGAATGTAAAACAAAACATTACATCTATACATCTACACCTTAATTGGAGTGTAAAGTCTTCATTTATAGGATTCCATTATATATCTCCCATGGAAATCTAGGACTTAAAACTTCTAATTACATTTTACACTGCACAAATCTTTCGGTTTTAAAAGAATAAAAAGTATGATTTTAGGAAAGCTGCTGTTAAAACTAAAGAGAAGAAATAATTTGAAAGCAAGCATACCTCTAATTGTCTAAATATACTTCACTAGGGAGGCCCTGGCTCATGCCTTTCTGGTGTTTGGGCTTCTGTTATTTGCTTTATTTTTTTTTATTTTATTTATTAAAATTAGTTTTGCATCATTTTACAACCTTTCTTGCCAGAGTTGTTAAGTGAATCACTGCAGTTATTAAGTTAGTTACACGGTTGTTAAGTGAATATGGCTTCCTCAATGACTTTGCTTATCAGAAGGTTGCAAAACGTGATCACATGACTCCAAGACACTGCAACTGTCATAAATATGAGTCAGTTGACAAGTGTCTGAATTTTGATCATGTGACCTTGGGAATGCCGCAATGGTCATAAGTGTGAAAAACAATCACAAGTCACTTTTTTCAGTGCCATTGTAACTTTGAATGTTCACTAAATGAACTGTTGTAACCGTGTAAGTTGAAGACCACCTGTACAATGTTGGATTGTGAACAGGGCACATTTTCCTAATCCCCCTTTGTACAATGAGTGTAAGGGGCAACTACATATGATGCACAGACGGGACCCGTGTTTACAACATGCTTGTGGATTCACCATGCTTCATCCACATTGTTATTGTGGAAGATTTGATAATTGTAACTTTGGAAATCAAAGCATACTTAAATTGGGATAAAGAAATTGTAATGAAATACAGAAAATGAGGTGGGGTTGAATGTGAGTAATTTGAAACTCATCTGAGTCATTTTACAGCTGTCTACCAAGATGTCAATTATTTTCTTCAGTGTCTCTATTCCTCCTTATTGTTACATTAAATGAGATTTCTATGGCTCTTCAGGTAGATAATGCTAATCTCAAAAGTATAGCTGTTCGATTTATACTGAAAAATAAATGCTTTGTGCCTCTTCATCCAATGAGCAATCTAAACTTAAACAAAAGCTAAATCATTTGATATAATTTCTAAATATATTTCCACATCATATATGTATTGTCAATGTTTCTATTTCTATCATTTTAGCTTGCTTTAATTCTCATCCTTTCAAAGGCTTAACAAGTAATTGATTAGAATTCTTTCCTGTTATCAGGTAATTCTCTGGCAAAGAGGAAAGTTGCTAGAAAATAGAAAGGGAAAAGGTGAAAAATATCACACAATGAGGAGAGTTGTATTCCTATCCTTATTACATTCCATTTGGAAGGAGGAGGCTGGATTACTTAGATCAGTTTTATGATCTAGTTTTATGATCAACAGGGTAATATACATGATGAAACTTTGATTTGGTTTACGTTATCATAAAGAAGTAAATATCTTAAATACCATGGTTTACCATTTTTTCAGAATCTGAATTAAAAGTATAGATTTTTTTTCATGAAGTACTAAGTCAATTAGATAAAGAAGTATTTAATCAAAGATAATTATTCATAAACCCAAAATTCCTATTCTTATGTTCCTATTTAAGAGAGAGCCAAGTCACTATTATCTAGTTCAGTGTAAATATTAACAAAGTAGTTTACATTTATAGCTCTTTAAACAATTGAAACAGTTAAGGAAAATATATGTCAGTAGAACAAATTTATGGTATAATAAAAGTCAAGCAGCTGAGATGAAATTTATGATGCCTTTGTGTCCATAATGGGATTTCTAAAATATATTTTGGCATTTTACAGAATTTATTTTCATCTATTGCAGTTTCCACCATATAGAGATAGTTGGTGTTGAATAAACATTTAGTTAAGTTTACTGTTAAAACAGAGTTACATTGAGTTTCAGCTATCTGTTAAAGATAATGGTAGGAAAAATCAAAAGAATAGCAATATTTTAATTTATTGTGCCTGAATTAATCTAACTTTAGGCAAATTTATATACTTAGGAACCTCCTACGGAAATCAGTAGAGCAGCGGTTCTCAACCTGTGGGTCGTGACCCCTTTGGGGGTCGAACGACCATTTCACAGGGGTCGCCGCGCGTGTTAGCCCGCCATGTTGGTGCCACCGTCACTGCAGGGGTAAAAAGGTCCCGGTTCGGCCGTGCCTGCGGGTCGCCATCAGCTGGTAGCCTGGACGCCACTATTTGGGTTCTTCTACCCTCTGCGCATGCGCAGAAAGCTTTGCGCATGCGCAGAGGGTAAAAGAACCCAAATGGCGGCGTCCGGGCGAAGTCTCCCGATTCTGTCGCTACCGGCTGTCCGGCGCCCTGCAGGCACGGCCAAACCGGGAGCATTTCACCCATGGTGCCACGCCCGCTTTGGGTGAAGGGAAATGGGCAAGCGGGGGGGGGGGGGGGGGCGGGGGTCGCGCCATTAGAAAGGTTGAGAACCACTGCAGTAGAGAAAATTCCCAGAAAAAGTGTTACAGAATTGAAACTACCGTATATTTGTCTTACACATCTATCCTGTACCTTTAAAACAAGAAATAAGTTACCAGTACAAGTATTATCTATTATTAAATTTAATTAGCTGGATCAACTCATATTAAAGACAAAATGTGTTATTACATAATGGCTGAGTTAAAAAGAAAAAAGAATCCCATAGATCCAAATAGGGCATTATACAAAAGGTTACACCGATCAATCTTCTAATTACATTATAGATACATTGCTGTAAATTTCAGAAATTTCAGATGAAGTCACATTTAAAAAAACCATACATTTTGGCTTAGTATATTGTTTGACTCCAGCTATTTTAGTAATCTTGGATTCCTTTTATAATGAACCCAGTGATAAGCCCATTCTTAACACCCTGCCCCATAGTTCCTGCCAATGTATTTTCAGCCAGAGACACCTACAAATAAGTGCAACTTTTATTTCTCTATTAAAATATGATTCAATCAAACATGCTAATATTAAATTATATTCTGTAAAAATAGCCAGCCAAAATAAGAAATGTTCTAAATTAATCTATGTCTGTACAGTATATGTGCATACAATCACACACATACATTACATACATACCAATTGGAATCTTAAGTTTAAAATCTGAAAACTATGAGATAAAGCGAGGGGTGAAATCCAGCAGGTTCTGACAGGTTCTGGAGAACCGTTAGCGGAAATTTTGAGTAGTTCGGAGAATGCAGTATTCTTCCCCTGGAGTGGGGTGGGAATGGAGATTTTGCAGTATCCTTCCCCTGCCACACCCACCAAGCCACACCACGCCCACCAAGCCACGCCCACAGAACCGGTAGTAAAAAAATTTCACCACTGGATAAAGCAGTAATTTAAAGGTAACCTTAACTCTCAGCCTTTATAGTTTGGCAAACATTACTTC
This sequence comes from Thermophis baileyi, assembly GCA_003457575.1. Taxonomy (NCBI): domain Eukaryota; kingdom Metazoa; phylum Chordata; class Lepidosauria; order Squamata; family Dipsadidae; genus Thermophis; species Thermophis baileyi. Next base: position 238,506 of record QLTV01000613.1, on the reverse strand, counting down.
CATCTGCCCCAGGCTACTAATATTGATGACTAAATTATCAAATGGCTCTGAGCAAAACCCTCTGATCTCTACCACACATTAGGATCCAAATGGGTGGCAGGAAATAACACTCGTTAATACAAATGGTCAAGCTAATCTTACTGCTCAGTAAACTGAACATTTATATATTTCATTTCTCCAGACATAATGCCTAGGGAGGTATTAAAACATAATGGTAAGGTCATATACCTTAATTAAAAATTGCTCTTCATATATGAAGTTATGATCTGTGCAGCAAATGTTGCTGTCCTTATAGCCGTGCTGGCAAACCTATGGCACGCGTGCCACAGGTGGCATGTGGAGCCATATCTGAGGGCACGCAAGGCGTTGCCCTATGTCAGCTCAGCGCGCATGTGCGCGCTGGCCAGCTGATTTTCGGCCTTCCAGAGGGTGGGGAGGCAGTTTTCGCCCTCCCCAGGCTTCAGGAAAGCCTCCGGAGCCTGTGGATGGTGAAAAACGGGCCCAGTGGGCGGATGGTGAAAAACGGGCCCAGTGGGCGGATGGTGAAAAACGGGCCCAACGGAAGTTCGGAGGCTTCAGTGAGGCCTGCGCGCATACGCGGGGGGGGCAATGCAGGGGGGGTTGTGCACGCATGCGCGGGGGGCATTGCATTATGGGTGTGGGCACGCACGCATGCCCCGTCTTTTGGCACCCGAACAAAAAAAGGTTCACCATCACTGCCCTATAGTATGACTGTTTGAGACTGAGGTGGGAAAAGGAGGGGGCAAAGTCACACACAGTCTTTAACAACCCTTTGTTTCCTTTGTCTCTTTTTATTAATATGTCTTATTTTGTAATTTATTTCACATTTTAGGAATAGGACTGGGAGTTGCTGTTCGGGAATATGGAAAGCTCTCCAACCTGGACAAATTTTACTTTGCATTTCCTGGAGAAGTTCTGATGAGAATGCTCAAACTCATCATATTGCCATTAATTATATCAAGTATGATAACAGGTAAGAAAAATGGTCTTTTTCTTAACAGAGGTTAAAAACTATTTAATTAAAAACAATATTACATATTTAGACTTGTTTCAGTCTGTGCTGTGTCTACTTTAGTAAAAGTTTACCACTGAACAAACTATGTGAGGATGAATTTTGTTATTGCAAAATATTAGAAAAATCGAACTCTTTCAATGACAAGTAAATGATTCCTAAACAATCCAAACAAAATCTTAGTCTAAACAGCACATTATACGAGAATGGGATGCTTGAGGAACCGTTATTTCTCTCTTTCTATTTTCTCTCTCTTTTAATATTTCCAATGAAATGGAGTTCGACTATTAACAATTGATAATAAATACTCAATGTAGAATGAAATCTGAATTCTCTTCCCCAAATACTCAAAATATGAACACACTCAGTGGTAGAAATACATCCACATACTGAATAATCCTATTTCTGCTAAAATAACCAGGAACTCCAAAGTTAGAATAGGTTTAAACAATTAAGGCTTATATTCACAGTTTAACTTCCTCCTTTCCAGGGAAGAAAAAAAATTGATTGGTAAATGGAGAAGATGAAGCAGGGTTATACAAATTTGGTGGGTCTTTATTGGTCTCACATGAATAATAGATTGTACATTTTTACTTTAAATGGATTTCAAGTAAAACACTTTCTGAAGTGGAATGGGGGTGCAGTGTGATAAATTGTAACATGGCTTCTTGCAGCCTGAAAATGTCAGGATTTTAATTTTAAATTACATTAAACTTCCCCCTAATTTTACCTCTAACCACAAGAGGGGTAGTAATCCAGAACATCAGGGCCAACAGCCAGTGGCTGCTTTTGTTTTTTGTAGCCCTCGAGATTCTTTTATCCACTATTGCTTAAGATTGGTGGCACAATTTCACATCAATGGAATGGAAGTAAATGGAATTAGAACTTACCATAAAGCAAGGAACTACCGTATTAGACTTGAAATATTAGACCTGCTAGATTCTGAGTATCTCCTACAACTTTGTTGTTATTTAACGAGGGTGATAATAAATTCTATGTAATAAATTTCAATTTATGAAAACACAGATGTAAGAGAAAGAAAAAAGGCAATATATAAACCTTGTGATTAAAAGCAAATTAGGAGTAACATAACTATAAAATTATATGACTTGCAATATATTGCTAATCACATAGATGAGGGAGTGGACTCGTTATCTATTATCCTAGTAGACAGAAGGAGAGTTGTTATTGTTGTCATTATACAATTTAGCAACTGCTAGACTCCATTAGTGCTCTAGGTAGTTCACCATTTAAAATAAGCAACAATTTAAAAAAATACAAATATTATTGGGATTCAGTTGGTTAACTTAGTTAAAACTAAGTAGTTTCTAGCAGGAGGAACTGTCTGTCTATATGAGTTGTCAGCAACAGAACAGGTTGTCACATGAAGTGATAATTACTTTGCTGGAGGTCTTCAGAGGCAGAATGACCATCTGTCAAAGACGGAGTCCTTCACTTAGCAGGGGCATGGATTAGGTGAATTCTAAGGTCATCTCTAACTCCACAACTGATAAGTGGATAGTAATTGGTACTAATCCCACAAGAACTGTATCTGGGTGGGGCGGAAACCCTATGTAGTATAAAGCTGTCATTAGAAAGAAAAAAAAATGAAGCAGAAAAAGTTATACATCAAGATTGATTCAGGCCATGAACTCTAGTAATTCTAGAGTTGGGAAATTACAGAGTCATGTATTAAGGCCTGAAGTTAATTAACAATGACTACTTGGAAAAATATTTGCGTTACCTTTTTGTAAATATTAAATAAAACTAAATTATTCAAATAAACATGAGTTATGGAAGAAAGCTGTCTATTAATACAAGATTGCCAGGGTAGGAACTAGAGAAAGTTCAGTACAGACTTATATGTCAATATAAGTCTCTAGAAATATATTTATGTTGACCCACTTTGGCACCTTTTAATTGGCAGCACTGGAAGAAGTGTTTGATAATATATTTATCTTTTGGCAACAGGAATGGTGGTTTCAACTTACAGTACTGCAGGCACTTATTTATCAAATCTAATCTATTATATCTATAATTTACCTTTACCACATAATCATATAGAATATTACTAAAGGTGCAGCTTATTGGTCTGATGATTTTATTCATTTTTCTGAAGTTGTAACGAGTTTGATCTGAGCTGCAATTAGCACCAGTTCCTGTTCTTGCTGACTGAATGGAGTTTTTTTCTACTGTGTTTGCAGAGCATATGGTCAGTTTAATGTTGATATTGTGCATCCAGTAGCGTCCATGTATAGATTTGTCTTTTCAGCTATTGGAATAATGTACGGTATATGCTATAAAGACTGAGTTTTCTTGGAAATTTAATCTGTCTCTTCTTTGTTCTGTAGACTAGGAAGATTTTTTTTCCCATTATTCTGATTCCATTTTACTTCCATCATTAACATTACATGAATTAATTAACATTAATACAATATTTAGTATTACATTTGGGATGGATGATGTGTTGACCACTCATTGTAATCCAGCTGCACATTCAACTTTTGATTCCTCTGGAACTTGGAGCATTGGAATATTGGTTGGCTTACGTTAGATTTTTAGATCATTGTATCATTTCTGGGATTGTTTCAGAGCACTAATGTTGATACCCTTTTGTTAATAATGATGGCTATTCCATTTCTTTTGTGATTTTCTTGCCTACAATAGAAGAGCTGAGGCTATGAAATGATCCATTCTCCCTCATGGTGGATATATCATCCAGGCATGGGTTAATTCCATCTGCTCTCTGATTGGACTGAGTCTGTCAAAGCTGTTCAGGTCACGCCCTTGTTGCTATGCTTGACAGCTTCTGGGCACATCAGCAGCTGGGCTTCCTTTTGGCTTTGATCCAGCCGCACCGTAACCATTAGTACTACTCATATTTGTTTGTTACTCAAGTATTGTGTTCCATATTTTCTGAACTGGGGGGGGGGAGTGTTGGGAGGCTCATCTTCCAGTATCATGTTGACATTATCCTGATTCTAAATGCCCATTTATTGTTCTGGACAGAATTTTGGACTTGTTTCCTTCTTTCTTTCCCCCCATTTACATAGGCCCCGAGCTTCTACAGTTGGGTGTTGGAAAAAGTGCGGGCTTGCAAATCTGTATCAGCCCTTATCATAGCTTTCGATGAACATACAAAATATTTGCAGACAAGGAGTTTTGCCGTCATGCAATAAACACAGATAAACCCATAAAGCCTGTAGTAAAAATGGTGTGGGGACAGGGCGTTACAATTTAGTACTTCCCTTTTTCTATGGAGGGGATGGTGAGGGAATTTTTGTTACTCCAGGAAGCCTTGCAAGTCAATGGGTGAGTACTGACGGAAGATTTTTATATACTTCCAAGCCAATCAGATGGAGGGAGGACATGATGTTTCCTGGCTTTCAGCATTCCAGTGTTGGCAGAGGTGAAGACAATCACAAAGGCAGCTTCAAACTGCTTTGGAGAGGTTAAGAATAGACTTAGTATTGTGTGGAGGTGACCATTGCCTACAGTAGCAGTGGGCAGCTCATGACTTAAGGAATCCTGACTGCTTTTCTGCCACAGCAGGTTATTACTGTTTTTCTTTTTCTTTCCTGCTAATGTAACTGTGAAACAAGCCTTATTAAATAGGATCATTGGGAAAAGGTCTGTCTTCCCAGTGAACCTGCTCAAAATTCCTGGTCTCCTAAGCAGCAAATGAGAAGTCTACAGACAATGTTGGTGTATGATGAGAAACATCTTCATTGCTTTCCTCTATTATTTTCTAAGATTGCAGGTTTCCTGCTTCTACTAGTAACAGGATGTGGGAAGGGAATGGGTATGTATGGGTATTTGTGGATAACTGTATATCCTGTCATTTAATGTAGCCATTGCCATGCATATTATTTACCGTAGTTTTTAGATGTTTTTAAAAGATAAATATTTTGGAAAATTATTGTGGAAAAACATTTTTTTCTTTATTTTTTTACAAAAAGGGGGGAAACAATCTTAGAAGAATTCATTATATTTTACTAGCCACATTCATTGTTCAAAAGACACAAAAATAATTCTTCAGATTCATTAATATTTGATCTTCAGTTTCTCATATTTAGACACTGACTTTTTCATCTTTATGAAATCCTTTTCTTTTCTTTTTATATCTATAATTTGCATAACATAATTTTAATGCTAATATTGGGACTAACAATTTCCAAACAGCACAAATAGTGCTACAGTGATACAGTGTTAAAATCAGAGTCTAATCAAAACTCCATTGTAAGATAGTTAAACGTTCAAAACCCTTTTGCTGTGGGTCACTTCCATCAACTGAAGTAACCAAGCTACTTCCTAGCATATGTCTAAAACCCATACACTTTTGAAGTTTTGGGTAGATTACTTTAATGTTGTTGTCACCTATGGGGCTCAGGATTTGGATATCTACAGGACCGCTATTCTAAGTGTCTAACTGCCTGTCCAATAAGATTGATTAGAACAGGCTTACTCTGAGTCCCTTCTCTTAGGTCAGTGTTTCTCAACCTGAGCAACTTTGAGATTGTAGAATTCAACTCAGGCAACATGCTGGCTAGGAATTCTGGGAGCTGGTCCATACGTCTTAAAGTTGCCAGGGCTGAGAAACACTGTCTAAAGACCCTTATAAAGAACCCAAGGAATCAAATATTTTCAGTCACAGCCCTCTTCTTTGGAATAGTTTATCTCAAGATCAGGTGAGCCCCCACTCGGCTGAGTTTTAGGAGAACTGTACAAATTTGGCTTTTTAAAGAAAATCTGGTATAAGAGTTGGAGCCTCCACCCTGGGTTTTGTTTGTATTTTTATTATTCCTCAGTAATCATAGTCTTTGTTTTTATGTTGTAGTTTTTCTTTCTAATGGTTAGTTTGCATTTTTCTTAAATTGTTTTACTATTGTCATACTGTAAAAAGAAAAAGTATGCTCCTCACTATTTCTGGGATGGAGTAGCATATCTCTCTCTCTCTCTCTCTCTCTCTCTCTCTCTCTCTCTCACTCTCTCTCTCTCTCATGTGTGATTTGTTCTTGTTTCTTTTC